>JARJLG010000325.1:0-77294 GCA_029448575.1 Mycena maculata
AAACATCCTGTGGCGTGCTGGGCCCGCGGGATGTAGACTTAGATGGTGAGCTGAGAAGGACCGGAGCGAGCGTTGAGTCCCTAAAAAAGATTCCGCGGACCCAGTTCGGCCCGTTTGTTTACAGAACAAACACCGCCGTGATACCTAAAGGGAAAAGACACCACCTGATGAGTCCTCACAGACGAAACGTTGACCTTAACGTTGTGGTCCCATACACTCTCTGCCCCCAGCCCTCATCCTCCCATGCCATCAGACAATGTCTGAGGATAACTGGGATCAGTTAGTGTTTTGCATGCAAGGATATAATAAGAAATGGGGGTTCCTGAGCTTCAAATAATCTATTCCAAAAAAGCTCTCTGGGTGTACTCAATTTGGCCTTTGCCTTTCGATCTAACACTCAATTACAATATTGAATCATCCCCTTGGTAGGAATTGACCTGACACTGGATTCGCTGCAGTCTTGGTGTGGATAGCAACTTGGAATATGATTCTGTTGGTGAATATAAGCTCCTCAGAACAATGAGAGGGCTTGTTTAACTGATTGTATGACCAGTATGCGAGCCAAAGTGTTTTCCTATTCAAAACTATTTTTTGAATAACTCGCTTCAAATACTACATGAATGTATTGGGAGCTCACCGGGCAATACCTAAAGACTAACCCAAGGTCCAGAATCAATAGGATGAAAACACAAAATATGCCTGGAAAAAAAAAATTAACACAGATTGACGCAGACTGACACAGATCTGATGCTGAGTGGCTGTGCTGACACAGTGATCAGTGCTGCGTCGTCGAAGCACTGTACACATAAGATTTCACCAGATTGACTCAGGATAATGTATCACAAGAATACTGGTGATGTTTTGATGAAGCAGAGTTGGGGTAAACTGAGATAAATGGTGGCAAAGGATAAATCTTGTTGAGGTTGGGCTGAGGACTGAAGTTGTACGACACTGGATGCTGACCGATGCAAGGGATGGAAGTGCTTTGTGAGTAGCCACAGGACGGCTGCAGCATCAACAAATTTTGACGCAGTGCTGACAAAGTTTGACGTAGACTGATGCCGAGTCACGCCTAAGACTGTCGCTGAAAAATGCAGGGTTGACACTGAGTGGTGCTGGGTTGACGCTGTGAGCAGCAGGATTGACGTGGCAGATGGATTTTTTGACGCCAACATTGACGCAGACTGACACTGCACAATGTTGACATTTGTTTGATTGACGCTAATTGACGCTGACACCTCTAAATATTTGAAGTCTTCAACACCAGCAACCCTCAACATCTCTTCGGACTTCGACATTAAACAATACATTGAGCTCATTACCATGTGCCCGCAAAAGATTGGGGGCAAACTCAGATGCTCAACAACGGTTCAACTGGTGCCGAAAATTGAACTGACACTACTGACACAGCATGTGTCAGCATCACGTCTGCGTCAAAATCCCTTTGCCCCCTGCAACTCAATGATTTTATCAGTTCAACAGTGGACAATAATTACTTGTCGGCGTCAAAGCAGATCCCTAATTTGTTTTTTTGGTTGATGAACAGAAAGAGGAACAAGATGCCAAAATCTCACAAACAGTCCAACACCGACGGTGTTTGCTGCAATCTGCTCGCTATAATCCGATTATGCGATCTCAAATTGATCCTGCATGTGAGATGGAGTCAACTGAACATTCCACCCAATTGGCACCACACCTTGTGACTGTGACCGAAAAACTGCCCTGCAATTGTATTGATGTAACGCTGAAGAACCAGAAATGTACTTGGTCCATGAACACATCCTCCTTTCCAAGCAGTATATGCCCAATGATCCACACTTGTTTGCTGGCGTTCTCCGTGGCCTGCAGTGCATCTATCATAAAGGCGATGATCCCATTCAGGTCCAGCCTATTGTTCCGATTAATGCTGTGAATTATTCCAAGGCAACAGGCCTACTGCAGGACGTCACTGTCATACAATCAGTAGCTAAATCCGAAGTCAGTCATTAATTCAATGAGCAGGCACTCTCCATACTTTTTGCTTGTACCAGTCGCGTATTGACTGCAATGATGTGCAGGTTCATCCCCGAGACTTTAGTGGAGTAGCTTCCAGATGTATGTTTGACCTCCAGTGCTGCGGCCCGGTCAACCCATTGCTAAAAGGTTGCATTTCTTAAGTATTGGTTGATAAAATTGCTGGATATTTTACCTCCCAACCAGCACTTTGAATGTTGTAAACCCAGTGTGAGTTGTTGGCAGTATGACTGGTAGTGCACGCGAACACGTTGTCGGGAGCAGAGTCGCTGGATTTGTTCCATCACGGGGAGATGTATGCAGGAAGAAGAATCAATGTACTGATTACCAAGTGAGGGGAAGATAGGTGCAGTCAACCTTGCCGCCATCTCCGTGTTAAAGGCTTGCAGATCGAACATCACTTCCCTGAAATACCCTCGAGTGAAAAATATGACTTCAGATGCAATTCATCCTACGACTGATCGATGAGCCAATCATCGTGTGCAACCACTGTCCAGGAATACATCAATTTCCTCATCCCTTCCACTGCCATCAGAGGTGCGACAGGTGAACTGACCGTCACCAGTGAATATAGAAAATACCGGACTGAAGCTCTCAATCTCCTCGAGCATCGAGTCCACGAGCAACACTGGCGAACCACAGTGTACGTTTTCGTTCAGGCCCGCAGGCTGGGCCGGGATCACAGGCGAGTCCACAAAGTCCATGCAGCAAATCGGCTTGGTGCAATTGGCCTCTGAGCTGGCCTGTGGGTGTATACAGCAAAAAATGTAGGCAGTTTCTGCTTGGAAGACACATGGTGTACAGGTGGTCAATGTGCACGTTGCTTAGGTGGATGACACGCACTGGCGGCCGGCCACACGACTTGAAAACCCTGGGGTTAGCAGGCACGGGTTTGGGGAATTGGACCGTGAAGGGATTGACGGCCTTGGTGACGCACATCCTGAGCAGCGTGTCACAGAGCTTCATCACTGTCTCACCCATGGCATTTATCTGATGAAGGTCGTGTGCCAGGATGGGGCCCTCCTTGGCGATGAGCCTGGTGCAGACGTCTGGGTCCTCAGCCTGATAGATGTGTGTAGTTTGTGAAGATACTCCGAGATTTAAAGGGGACACACACCGATTCTGATGCAGAGACTGGTAAATTGAGATAGGAAGATGTCGGTGCCGGAAATAGCTTCCGTCTAGAAGGCAGCAATAAGAGCCAGACATGAAGCACAGTCGTCTACGTTTTGCACTGCAGAAAGGAGGGAATCTGATGATGCCCCGACAGCAACCAAGAGCAAGAACTGAACGGCGAGCAGGAGGAATAACATGGTTGGACCAAAGGGTTGTGAGCTATGGCGCCGTCTTCATGAAGGTAGCTCAGTGAGAAAGGAAGGCAGAGCGCACATGAGATGCGGTCGGGCCGGGCATGCCTCAAGCTATCGGAAGCCGGTCCGTGAGTCAGGGGGATCGTTCAGACGTTGTGAACGTTCGTTCATTCCTTTTGATATGCGCCAGCTGAAAAAGGTACCAAGCCCAACACAGGATGTGTATAGCTTGTCACAAGAATCATAAACAAGAACCCGGGGGCTGCTAGAAGACCTTTTAGACTCCCCCAGGGGAATAAAAATTGGCGCAGGAGGATGTGGGCAACCTCAAAATTTCGAGGCACAGTGCCGGAGTGCGATTCCGTGATTAGCACCCAGCCGGCCCGCTCTTGGATGGATTATGTTTGAATGCCTTGGTAAGTCTCCCCATCTCTATGTAAATAGCCTAAATCTTGCTGTGCTGAAAGTTTCCGGTGGTATATCCCCATAGCCGTCGCTCTTTGAACATTTAGCGGCGAACTGCGTCAAAACTGTGTATCATTTTGTGTTTCTACTAGTTGTGTCCGTGTTTCAGCTGCCAATGCAGGCTCCTGAGAGTATACCTATGACTCACAGGTAGCGCCCACAGGGGCTGTGCTGCAGGAAATCCAGAGCATGGGGAATGTCTAGTCTCCCTAGTCAGACCAACACATGTTTTTTTCTTTGTAAGAGCAGAGTGGGAAACTGTTTATGGTCTGATTTTGTTCGCACATCAAATACCGTAGTCCGGCCTTCGCGACCACAAATTCTGAATTAGGAAGGACCTTCCATATTGGGTTGGGCTTAAATGAGCACGTGCACCATCAAATCTGAAACACATCAGCACCACCGCACTCAACATACACTTTTCTGACGAATCTGAAGAGGTATGAAAGCTTCCGATGGGATATATCAGACCTACCACCTATCTTCCACACTTCCAGCTCCTCTCCCGCCTTTGCTTTCAACTCATACAGTAACACCACATCTCCCTTTACCAAGCATGCCTCGTGATATTACATCTTAGAACGACTTTTCATTAAAAACCGGTCAAACTCTACAATCTGGAGTCACTCCGGCCTCGAGGAATGAGCACAGCAGAATTTAGAAATTCACGGTAACTAGGACTCGGGGCAGCAAGAATGATGAGAACCTGCCAGGATCTCAGTACCTCAAAGAAGGCTGAGACTGAAAGCAAAGGAGTTGATGCAAGCTACACCACAGAGAAATAAAATCGTGAAAAGATGCCATGGTGAGCTCATTGCGGGTGGATGTAAGGGAACGTCTCTGAGGGTATGTGGTGCTGTTTGTAATCACGTGTTTAACTCCGCATGCCAACGACTCGGATCTACACCACCGTTTGGTGATCCTGGGTCAAATCAATGTAATATGACTTGTTGAAATGAACCTGTTTCTGACTCAAAACTGTGCCAAAATTATGCTTGGGATCACCTTTTGGGAATAATGTCGGCGTGCGGTCGAACCGAGGTCGAAAAGTGGTGAGATCAATTATGCTTAGGGTCTTGTTTTTAATTGCTGGAGGGGTTATAAACCGGTTTTAATTCTCGGTTTGCAAACAGGCTGTTTATAAACATGTTTATAAACCGGTTCACCAATTTGGCCGAAAAATGAGTTTTTAGGCTTCCCAGTCCCAAATTTTCTATCTAGCTGCCTTGCTACCACTCTGGGGAGCAACAGCGACGTGATCCACCCAATCTGCAAGACTCCTACTCGAGTTTACCCCTGCAACCAGTTTATCTGCGACTAAATTCCAGAAAGAATGGCAACCAACTTTGAATGCCATGTCAAACACTGATGGTTAGTTTGAGGAAATTGAAGTGTTCTGAGCCTTACTATGGTCGGCGGTGTTGAGGGCCTCTAGGCCTGTCTCGCATCCAGCTGGGACAGATCAAACATTGGTGGTGCCGGCTCAGGTTGAATAATTAAAAACCGGCCATTTTCCCCAACCCAATTAAAAACCGGTTTATAAACAGCCGTTTATAAACATGTTTACAAACAAGGATAAAAAACAAGACCCTAATTATGCTAAATCGGCACCCACCGGACTCAGACCTGCCAAACCGTGATGTCGGATCAAGCTCCATCGCCCGACCTCGAAATGACGTCGATTTATGCCTACCTCAAGCCCACCGCATCACGCCCTACAGCTTCGTTTTCTTTCAAGTCCACTGGGTCCCTTGCAGCAGTTCCATATTTCATTGTCCTTATTGATCCTACTCAACTTGATCTCCCTCCATTGAAACCAAATTAGCACTCCTCTGAATTTTCCCCCCTCAAAGTAGGCACCGTGAAGCTCCTGCAAAGGATTGTCCCCCAAAAAAGCTGAAATCTGGTCTAAAAAAGCTAATGGTTTGGGGCATTTGAGGCCTAAAAAAGCTATAATCGGACAAGGGTTGTCACGTGGATCTGAAAAAAATTCCGCCAAAATTATCAAATAAATTCAATTTTTCGCTTCATCGCGTTAGTTGGTCCTCGCACTCCAATCCTCGGAGATGGTTCCGACCTCTTCCCAGTACAATCATCTGATGCCAAAAGCCACCTGGTCTGATGAGTTTCGTCTCATTCCACGTAAAAAAGCTAATGGCCGGACAGGGGTTCTCAAATTTTGGTCTGAAAAAGCTAATATTTGGACAAGGAAAGCGCAAATTTTCGCTCTAAAAAAGCTAATTTTGGGGACAATCCTTTGCGGGAGCTTCACGGGGCTTCTCAAAGTATCACCCTTGCATCGCCCCCAGTCTATTTCGCAACTTGTGCTGGGAGATGGGTAAACAGGTGGGGAGCATGTATGATCAAATATTTTTACTTCCTGCATAGGCTCTCTAGTCAAGGTGTGATATGTCTTCCCATTAAGTTCTTCAGTTATATTTTGGCGGGAGTTTGAATCTTGTTGCTGTCATTTCTTTTAAAAACTTCCTGATTTGGCCTTCGCTTATTGTATCTCGACGTCGTTTTGAGGTCCACGGGCCCAACGTCATTTGACGTCGGCCATATTTCATCAATCTGACATCAATTGATTGCTCCACCCAAGGTTGCTGACTCTGACCTGGGACCCAGGTCCCTGATCAAACGGTGGTGTACGGTATCAAGCCGTCAAACAAATCTAGACTAGGGAATGTCACTAGTGCTGGCCAAATACGCTATAAATACGCTCATCACTGTATCATAGTCATATCCGTATTGTAGCCACCCCGGGGCCTCGTATCATATTCGTAGTGTATTATATTATATTTTTGAGTCCGAATATGACTATATTTTGAATATATGCAAAATATATTTACTTCCTATGAGTGTTAATGAATTTCATGTAGTCTACGCCCGGCGCAATCCCAGATTTCAGCCATTCCTTCATCACAATATCCACTGCTGCTGTCTCTGCGGTCATGGACAGACAAGCATCCAATAATGTGTGCTTGACACTTGAGAACAGGCACTCCACGGAAATGCTCACACCAGGGATTGCAAGAATGTCTCGTGCAACACGCGCCATGAACGGTAAAGTTCCTTGCATGTTCTGGGACCAATAATGAGTATTAAAATCGAAGGACAGTATGTGAACCTCGCCTTCCACCAAGTCATGGGTCGTCGAAATCTCCTCCGACAGGAGAAATATTGCCAAAGTGAAGTTCGACCTCGTCCTTGCCATCAATGACCCCTGCAGGTATGCTACCATTTAAAGCGGTTGCCATCGCAAAGATACTGATAAGGCGACAATCCGTGCTTCTGGCCCGCTTCCACCCACCATGAATATTGAATTTATTTGACTATGCCGAGGGGATATCATATTATAGTCATATTATAGTGTAGTCATATCCATGCGTAGTCATATTCTGAAGTAGACCTCTGGCTGTATTATATCCATATTTTGCTGAATATAGTCAAAATATATTTTAAGTATTATATTGTTGGCCAGCAAATGTCACGCTCGCCGCCGCGTCGGGTCACCCCACCTGCCCTAAACCATTACTGATCGCCGATTCGCATTTGATTCGGCCCCAAATCCCATTTCTCCACTACGACGTATAGCCTTCGGACCTCAGCCCGCCAGACATATCCAGCGGCGGAAGCGGCCCACGGGCGAGTCTCCGACGGCGTAGCGGCCTAGTGTCAACCTAATATGCCGCCGGCGATCGTTGAACGCAATCCCGCTGTGCAACGAGAGTAATTTTCAATCATCGTCCTCACGCAAATCATCCAGTGGGGCGAGTCTCCGACGGCGCAGCGGCCTAGTGTCAACCTAGTATACTACCCATTGAACACAATCCCGCTGCGCAACGAGAGTAATTTTCAATCATCGTCCTCAGCCCGCCACATAAATCATGCAGCGACGGACCCGGCCCACCGGCGAGGTGTTATTATGGAAAGCCGGAGCACGCTTTTAAGCGAGTGTTCTCATCAGATTGCCGCTTGCGGACCCCGAAACGATGTATGTACAGCGGCAGTTCATCGTAAGGTACCATTCGACGCATTGAAATCCGAGATTCTTTTTCGTCCACTAGAATGCAGGGACCAGATAATGACCAGATAACATACTTCAACATTAATATATTGATTTCTTCGGTTGAATTTCTGCCCGAGGTAATTCTGAATTCTAAGGTTCTCCGGCATATCAGAAAAATTGATCCTTTTGAATACGGATCCCGTTGTTAATGTTATCCATGGTACTTCATCTTCTATCATCCTGTCTTTCCCACCTGAATATTTTCACTTGAATTCCGCACCTTAGCACGAGGTGTACAGTGCCGGGATAAAAGCTCAATACAGTTCAAGCCATCATCCTTGGCAGTCCCGGGACGTCAGGGGTATCCGGTGGGAATCGAAATCTCTGTGACAACACTCACGAGAGTGCTGCGAATAAACATCGGCAAGTAGGACTCTGCCTCCCCCATATCATCCCCAACCATTTTTTTCGGAAACTTTGAGTCAGACACGTTGACCCCGTTCGTTCCAATCCAACCCATTTCACCAGCTGGATTTCTCCACGCTGAATCCAATGTGCATTAATATTGTTCTCTCGGGCATTTCGGGGATGTTTGAACAGGCCCTGACACCGTCAATGGTACTCATCTCAAGAACACTCCGAAGGACGTCTGTATACCTACCCAAATACAGGGCCAGATTTTCAACTCGGAGTGGCTTGTAAACCCAGAGTCAATGAACTAACTCTGTGAGCTCTCTGCTTGTACCTTGCTATCCCAAATATGATTGTGTCCAAACCATGGTCCGTTTACGAAGGTTCCCCGCCCCATTCAGGTGAGCAATGGTAGCCAGTAGCCGGAATTGATCTTTTAAGAATCCTAGCCCTCTTCGGTCCCAGAAAAACACAATACAACGGGAGTAGGTTCTTACCACCGGGTTGTAGGATTAGATCCTGGACGAACTGCAGTGCGATGAGGCTTGTGAAGGTACATTCGGGGTCCAACCACGGCTGTCGCTCGGCATGTGATGTGAATACTGGCTTAAACGCGTGGTGCTCCGGCTTTCCATATGTTATCCTAGTATACCGACCGTTGCATCAAACAATTCCGCTGCCATGCAGTGAGAGTAATTTTCACTCACTATGAGTGTATGTAGTTGAGCAAGAGTGGGATGATTGTTGAATCGTTAGACTGGGGGATCGTGGCGGTGTCAGTCCGAGTCGGTCATTCGGGCACTCGGTGTTGGCCCTCTTGCAATTGTGCGCATAGGGTTCAATATATATACTTCGAATCCCACGCATGGCCGGATTCGGAAGATTGCGGAACATTCGCTTCTCGAACCCAACATCAGCTGGTCCGTGCGCGGTATTTCTAGAACCAAGCAACGCGCGGTCCGTGCACCAGTTTCCAGTACAAAAAAAAATCTCATGCAGCCTCTGTACTCATATAAACTGGGGCCAGCGATCTCTCCCTCCTGCCGCGGCAGAGAGTTCCCTGCATTGCACGGCGTAGGGCGAATCCGGGAGGGTGTCCAGGGCTTGTACATCGAACGCGGTAGCTCCCCGTCGGTGTGCATCTCCACAATCTTCACTTCATCCACTCCAGGGGTTGCAAGTGGACCTTATTTTTGGTCTCTTCCACACGCTAACCCTAACCCGAGAACACCGTTCCCAATAAAATCCAACGTCAAACTTTGCAAATTGCGATCTTCGCGGTGAATGAAGAAGTAGCAGCGGCGCCCGGATGGAACTCGCCGTTCAAGTCGCTGAAACACTGAAAGGTCGGGGGGTTTATGCAACCGTTATTTTTTTCGTGACGAATTCATTCATAGCTGTGGCGGCCCCACACCTGCACTGCAGACTGTGCTGTTATTACATGTGATGTGAATTTAACGATTCTCGACTTTATTTAGAGAGTAGATATCCCCGCATGTGATGGTTCGTTGCGGATTACGTTTCAACGAAAATGCACGATGCTGCCTGGCAGGCTATGATGATTATCTGTATGAAACTCCCGTGTTTCGGCGGCCTCGGATGACCTTTTCAACCATGTGGGCATTTTCCGCGGGGTCCTTAGTTTCTGTTCCTGTGTGTTCCTGTTCCTAAGCTGCCAGATTTTGGCAGTGACCTGAAGTTGAACCAGAGCTCCATGGAGGCCCAAGTGTTTTTCTCAGGGATCTATTTGCTGTTCGCGATTTTGAGAAGGCCTAACCTCAACCTCCACATGGAAACATTCTCCCGGTCAGAAACCAACCTCGAACGCTGCAGTGAATTTTCAAAGTTTCGTTCGCTTTATACTCGGCAAATGAGATTCGAAGGGGTGCAAGAATAATCAATAAATATAGATGGGTCAATCTCTTACACTGTACAGATGGGCTGAGCGGCAGACAAACAAATAATTTACACAGCAAAGGAACCCCGGGCGACTGGCATTCAAAACGAACCCTACGAAGCGGACTTAGTTTATGAACGCGAATATAGGACATAGGATACTTACCCAACTCCTGTCGGATGCAGATGAATTGCGGGCAGAACCGGCCAATGCCTGGTTTGGGCTCGAGGAATATTTGGACGTGGCGTAGGCGGGGTTAGGATATTGCATTTGTTGCTGTTGAGGGTACTGGCTTTGGCCGAGCGACGGGTACTCATGAAAGGGGTTGTTCCCTTGGTACTGAGAGCCCGAAGAATAGCGGCTGGTGCTAGGCGGGTAGTAGTCTTGGGGTCGTGAGAAAGAGGACTGGGTATCGGGATAGCTTGGGTTGCTCGGTGGTGGGAACGACATCGTAGCGCTCTGACCACGGCCCAATCCTCCAGTGGAATAATTGCTTGAAAATTGACTGGGATAGTACGAGTCCGGTCCGTCCATATCATTCGATGGGCTTGGGGATGAGTCGGGGGACACCCTTCTCCTCGAAGATCCGCGAGACGATCCCTCAGAGCGAGTAATGCTATTATATCTAATAGAGCACGTCAGCGCGGAGGAATAGAATGAGGTTTGAAGAAAATACAAACCGATTCTTTGCAGCCAGACCTGTCCGACCCGGGAAGTACATCTGCACGATCTTCGTCCAAACCGTTCCATGGTCCCTGACTGCTTGGATCAGTAGGTCATCCTACGCAGTTGTAGTCATTTACTATTCAGGCTGACAAATAGGACCTGGCTTACTGCTTCTGCTGACCACGCCGTTCGGTCAATCGCGGGGTTGAGAGTATCACACCAGCGCTTGGCGCATTCTGAGAAAGTAAGTGCCTGTCGTGAGAAGATATTAAGTAACTTACGATCGCTATTTCTTGTCTGGACCATAGATGCGACGAGGGACCACCTGGATTGCAGTTACTTAGTTGGTGAAATGGACCGGAATATTCTGTGGGAAGCACCTTGTCCCAAAACAATCAATAGCATTCAATAATCTTTGATCCTCATCTGGTGCCCAGCCCCCTTTGACGACGTCGGTGCTCATCTTGGCATACCAGCGCTTCCTACAGTCCTTATTGGTGCGGTTTGGGACGTGTTGCGCGATCGCGTGCCATTTCGAGGGAGCAGAGTTACCAGGTTCCTCTTTGCCACCATTAATGGCCCATCGGTGATCAAGAATGTGTGAGCGTACCTCGGTTAACAGCCAATCGCAGTAATTCGTCCTCTTGAGGAGTCCATTGGCGGCGTTCTCTGTTCATGGGTACAGGAGGAAGAGTTGGTACCATCGACATTTCGGGGGGAGGGGGCCGGTCTTGGTATCGTAAGTAAAGGCATCGGTTCTTGTTATAGGCAGCGAGAGTTTGTTTTAGGATCGTGTCTTCGGGCCATAAACCCGTGGATCGGAGGCACAGCCATGTCTAAATCACAGATCAATTTCGATCTCCGGCGAAAAACTATTGGGGAAACAACAGTGCCAGGGCGCCCACTGGATCAGACTGGTTCCACGCCTATATTCCGAACCCTGGTTGGCGAATTACTATCCAATAACAATAACGCACGCGCTTGTAGTTGAGGTGGGGATTGAATTAAACGGGATATCTGACGCTCCGTGCGGTTCGCGACAAGTTCGCGAAACTTGACATCTGTAGCCGACACTTGTCCGTGACACGAGGGCCCGCCGTCCCGACTGACCGTGGGCGGTAACTAAACTCAAGACGACAAACTACAAAGACAACCATACTTTTCTCGATTCACTGAAACTGACTGCCGTTACGAGATCAAACAGTGGCCAGGGTCCGACAGCGTCATATTTTTATATCTTCTATTAGCGTTGGAGATTAGAATCGATGAGATTACTCACATGTTACTTCTCCACTTCCCAGAGCAGTTGATGGATGATTTAGCTGATGATTTTTACTGTATGATCCCCGCGCGCGATATTTGAGAAGTCCATTAGTATCGTGACGGAGAGGTTGCGGTGGCCCCGATGGGGCAGGAATTATGGCCGCACGGAGGTAATGCGGTCCGAAAGAAGCGCATGGCTTGCTATTAACCCAGAGACTCCCAGAGACCACTGGACCGGAATGCAGATCTACCATTGAAGTGACATGACGCGGTGAACCCTTAACGAAAGGCTCCCACCACTCGAAAATACACGTGGAGGTGAAGTGGGCTCTACGCTCCGCAGTGAATAACACTGCATATGAGCAAAGGTGCAGATTTCAGTCGTCCGTCTCTGCCGTTCCGACGGTCTCCGCATGGAACGCCGGTGCCGTACAAGATTGAAAATCACTTGTATGTAAGACAGACGGACCTATTTCCTTCAGGCAATGCTGTGCAAGGATTGGCACTGTAAATAAGGGGATAAGTACGGAGAAGGGGCCGACGAAAATGACGGAGTCGAAAGTCCGGTCCAGACCACGGAGCTCCAGATTTCGAGCAAAGCGCGTCAACAGAATTGCCACCAGGGCGTCTTGTCAATCAAGAGGGAGAAGTCCTGATTAAACAGTGGGTGAGCCGAGGTCATCGCACGAACGCCGGGGCGGCCGGCAGGGGCTCAAAACAACCGGCATTTCAATCTCCAAAGGTACCGCTATATGCGATAGCAGTCTTTGGACATCAGGTCAAAAGAAGGGCTCAGTTCTAAAGGTACCATTTCCGACTGCCTATTGAATCTAGGAACGTACTGAGAATCCGTTCGAGATAGGGGGCCAACCTCCTGAAGATCTGTAAATGAGTTTGAATTTACTTGTGGGAGTTTACTCACAAGAGCTAAGTTTGTAATAGCTATCTGCGCGTTGTGGCGTGGTGGCGGAACAAATCGACGAGGGATATACGCGGTGATTCCATGTGAACGCAGGAAATAAGAAATCGTGGTAGGAAACTGAAGAACAGAGAAATATAATTTTGTAAGGGTTCGCGGGCCACGGCCGGTCATGGTGGTATCGATGATTGCGATCCAGTCTAGCGGCCTCCGTCGGCCTGGCTGAGACTGCGAAATGTGCGAAACTGCGCAAGTGAGTTCCGAGAGAGATTTGGTCAGGTTGCGATAAAACATAGTGTGAGGCACTGCTGAGCTTACTGGCGGGAGAAACGATAAGGAGAGACAAATTTTAGTTGCAAATCAACACTAATCAACAACGTGACACGCATGACAAGCGTGACCCAATTTTCTCGAGACGGCCACCTGAAGGTAGACTTGATGGACTTCGCTTTGACTGCCATTTACACGTCCATTGCAGATGGCTGCGATCCACGATCAGTTCGATACCATCCTCATCCTAGATTTCGGTTCACAGGTTGGTCATAAAAGTCTGATATTTCGATCTCATTCACGACCATCCAGTACAGCCATTTGATAACACGAAGATGTCGCGAGCACAACGTCTACGCTGAGCTCATGCCGTGTACAACGCAGCTCAAGGATCTCAACTTCAAGCCCAAAGGTTGGAGTTGCTGTACTTGTATTCCACGGCTTATTCGAGTAAAAATGCACCAGGCATAATTATGTCCGGATCACCGTATTCGGTGTATGATAAAGATTCCCCACATGCCGATCCCGGAATCTACGAACTTGGCGTCCCCATCCTCGGGATATGTTACGGCCTGCAGGTCGTGCCACCCGCCCTCCGAAATTCTGGGCTAATATTCCGCAGGAAATGGCGTGGCAAATGAAAGGCAAAGTGGATAAATGTGACCACCGTGAATACGGGTTCGCTCAGGTGCACATGTCCAAAATTGGTGGCGACAACGCGTCCGTCGACGCCCTGTTTGAAGGGCTGGGGGATGAGATGCAGGTATGTTCCCATGGAACGCTCCGCAATTTCATTCTTTAATTTACCCAGGTGTGGATGTCCCACGGGGACCAGTTGTCGGCACCCCCTCCCGATTTCCGTGTAATTGGGTACACGGCGACGGCGCCATATGCAGCGCTCGCTCACAACTCCAAACCTTTTTATGGCATCCAATTTCACCCCGAAGTCACCCACTCTCCCCGCGGCAAGGAAGTCATCGGCCGATTTATTTTGAATATATGTGGGTGCCAGGCACATTGGACGATGGTGATTTTATTATCGCGAATACACCGTGCTATCTTGTTGATGGTTTTTTTAGGAAGAGTTCATCGGGAAAGAGATTGCGCGTATTCGGGAAATATGTGGGCCCAAAGGCCGCGTCATTGGTGCTGTAAGTGGGGGCGTCGATAGCACTGTCGCGGCCAAACTCATGCACGAAGCGATCGGCGACAGGTTCCCCTACTTCTGTCTTTTACTTCCTGGTGCTCACGCTCGTCAGGTTCCACGCCATCATGGTCGATAACGGTGTTCTTCGTTTGAATGAAGGCAAACAAGTAAACGAAATGCTCAACAAGGACCTCGGTGTCAATCTGATCGTCGTTGATGCATCGGACCTGTTTTTGTCTCGTCTCGAGGGTGTCGAAGACCCCGAGCAAAAACGTAAAATTATCGGTAACACATTTATCAACGTGTTCGAAGCCGAAGCTTCCAAAATCGAAGCAACCGCTAAGGAAGAAGAAAAGAAAGGTGCCGCGGCCAAAGGGCGCGTCGAATGGCTGTTGCAGGGGACGTTGTACCCGGACGTCATCGAGAGCATCAGCTTCAAAGGTCCAAGTGCTACCATCAAGACGCATCACAACGTCGGCGGCCTACTTAAAGACATGAAGCTCAAGCTCATAGAGCCGCTCCGGGAGCTGTTCAAAGGTGATATCTCCGAACTTGTATAGGGGAACCGCCAGGCTTACCATATTATCAGACGAGGTCCGTGCGCTAGGCCGTCTCCTCAAGATCCCTGCTCCGCTCGTGCAGCGGCACCCATTCCCAGGGCCTGGCCTCGCCATCCGTATCCTAGGCCCTGTGACACGGGAACAGGTCTCAATTCTACAGCAGGCGGACAGCATCTACATCGAAGAGATTCGCAAGGCCGGTTTGTATGATCAGATAGCCCAAGCGTTCGCCGTTCTATTGCCTGTCAAGGCCGTTGGCGTGATGGGCGATTCTCGCACATACGAGCAGGCGAGCTTTCTCCATCCGTCCATTCATGTCCCTTGCAATTTCTCAACATTGCGCACAGGTGATCGCGCTCCGCGCAGTCCAAACTGAGGATTTCATGACCGCCGACTGGTACGTGCGATAATATCACCCGCCGCTCTTCTCTGTCATGCCCCTTGTAGGTATGTGTTTCCCGCGGAGATCTTACGCCGGATCTCCTCCCGCATTACGAACGAAGTGGCGGGGATTAATCGTGTAACATACGACATATCCTCCAAGCCTCCCGCTGTACGTTGTAGCCCCATCTCCACGTGTCGATCATGTATTGACATCCTTCAAGACCGTAGAATGGCTGTAGAGAATGACGGCATACTCGTGTGGATAAAACAGAACAACTTTGATGCTCTTACACGCACGACCCAGTCAGCATGTGGTCGGGCGGCCGGTTACATGCGGGTATCTAGAGTCCTGACTATCCAAGTATCGTGACGTTTGACTGGAACAATATTTAGAAGACGGTCGCATTCTCCACCCATCGTGGTATTTTTTTCTCTTCCTCCTGACGATTAATTCATGTGTTCTTCCAATAACTTGCGGTAAATGTATTTGCATATACAATGTGCTTTCTTGGCTCAATCTCCGGTTACTTGGCAAGCAATGGTTATTTCGTCGAGCGTGGTCGGTGGGCGGCTGGTTACATCGTGGGTAGCTGGAGTGCCGACTATCCAAGTATCGCGAAGTTTGACTGGGACCCAATATTTAGAAGACGGTCGTATCCCATCGTGGTATTTTTTTCTCTCTCCTGACCATCAATTCATGAGCTCCTCTTGCGGTAAAGGGATTTGCGTAGAATTACTCCCGGGAGATCAGCTCGATCCCCGGTTTTTGAGCAGGCAGCACTTATTTCGTCCAGTGTGGTCGGTGGCGGCTGGTTACATCGTGGGTATCTGCAGTCACGACTATCCAAACGTTGCGAATTTGGACTAGGATCTAATATTTAGAAGACGGTGATTCACACTCGCTCCGCTCATCGTGGTATATTTCCTGGCGTTCTCCGATACCTGGTGGCAAGTATTTGTGTATATAAATCATTCCACTCCAGTGCTTAATTCTGGAGATCGATTTCCTCTTTTCCTCGTAGGCAAGGATTATCTCGTCGAGTCTGGTCGGTCGTATACATTGTGGGTATCGTCCCGACGATGCAGATATCACCAAGTTTGATTGGGATCCAATAGTTAGAAAACACTCGTATCCACACGCTAACCATCATGGTATTTTTCGCTCTGCAGCCTGACGGGCTAGATTAATTCACGAGCCTCTCCGGTGCTTTATTTATGTATATAATTCATTCCATATCTCCCGCATGCTTATTATAATCTGTGGCTCAACCCAATCTCCGGCTTCTAGCAGGGCCAGCGTTTATTTTGTTGAACGGGTGTACTTTACAGGTTGTATGTGTCTAGGGAAGGTATCTGTGTGTATAATTTATTCCAGTCCACCATGTGTTTGATCTTGGAGATCAGCTCAATCTCCGGTTCTTAACAGGCAGGCGTTATATAGTTGAGTGGGTGGGTGTATTTCACAGGTGCAGGTATCTGTGCAATTGTTTCCTGAATCAAGGGTCCGTGTGTTTCTCGGCATCGGCCGCAGGCGGCGGTTTTCCCGCAGGGGCAATCTCCACCATTTTGATATTATCGATGAATACGGCGGCAAGGAGTGCCAGCGCCGCTGAGCGTCGGTCAACAGCTTTCCGTTGGCGGCGATAACACGGCGACAACTCACCAATTGGGACTCCGAGTACGAAAGTGACCTTAAGACTGTCTGTATAAGCCCGCAATACGCCGGGGATCATCTCCGCCGGGATTTTGCTGTGTATCGCGGTCGGGCTCTCCTCGACTATGGCGGCCGGGGCGTCGGGCGCATATCGGCGAAGATATTTCGCAAGCTCCGAGGCGAAGACTGGCTCCGCGATTCCAAGACCCAAGGTCCCGCCAAACAGCTGGGCAAACGAGGCCATGCCGAGCGATTGTCCGATGAGCTTTGGGGTGTCCTTGAATTCGACCCTGACAGCTTATTAGGGCCGGATGATAGGAACGGAAGATGCGCACTGCATGGCTAAGAGAGTGTTCTGCATTCCCAGGCCTATGCCTGCCTGCAGGTACAAGTGAACATCGTTGCATTTAGAAGAGACCAATTCTTACCCCAATAAGGATCTGGAACCCAATAAGTTTCGGCTCGCGTGTGGTTGTGTCTATCGAATAAAGCAGTCCGGAACCCACGGCGAGGAATGCTGGCCCGGCGATGAGGAAAGGCCAGCTGATTGATGCAGCTTTTAAAATGGTACTGTGCATCCCGTACAGCCCACGTACTAGTATTTGATCCGTGCGATGGTTTGACCAGACCCAATTACGCAGAGAACGACAGCAAGTAGAAGAGGCAGCATGTCTATCCCTGATATAGTGGCAGAGTGGTTCTTCGCCGCCTGATAGAAAACTGGGAGATACTAAGCAGCGTCAGAGAGTAATTGAACGGAGTTGGATGAGAAGAACTCACGAAGGAGAACACAAGTAGAGCGAAGCGCGTCAGGAAGCAGTAAGCGACGATGGCGTAACTACGGCATGTGAACAAGGAAAGGTGAGGACAAAGGGCAACACACATTGAACGCGACTTGAATATGGTCAGAGGTAGCATGGCTCTCTCACCCATATGGACCTCCCACGAAACGAATGCGAGAAAGGAGATGCCCGCAAAAACAAAGCACTGCAGGGGCAGGTCAGAGAAAGCCAAGCACAAGAAATGAAACTCGCAATGATAACGGCCTTGCTATTCCATGGCTTGGTGTTTCCGCCCCATTGTAGTGCCATCAAGAGGCACGTCACGCCACCCGCAATAAGAGTCGCGCCAACGAAATCCATATGCATCCCCTGCCGCACGATGTCCCTGAATGAACGTTTACGGGGGTCCGACCCTAGCGGCGGATTGGTCTTCAGAATGAGGATCACGGCGACCAAAGAGACGCCTCCGATTGGTAAGTTCAGAAAGAAGACCCATCGCTAAATATCCAAGAGGAATCAGATGTGTTCTGGCAATGGAGAAAAATATAGATACCCAGGTGACCTGTCATCGCGGCCCTTAGATATACAAAATATCCGATGAAAGGAAAGATCATACATGATCAGTGAAGGCGCCGCCGATGAGAGGCTTTGGAGGCAACATGAGGTGACAAGTAAAAATATGCCGGTCGAAACGCACTCCGATGATGGACGAGATCGCAAAAACCGCGCCGAACATCCCATACAATCTCGCCCGGTCCTTCAGGAGCGTTACCTCCGACATTACCTGCATCACAGAAATATCTAGAGAATGTCGTTGAGTACTCGAGGACCGATGGCCGCACCCGGATCATACGACGCACAGATGCCCGCCGCGCCAACGCCCGATATCGTCCGCCCGACAATTAACTGGTGGATACTCTGCCCCACGCCGCATATCAAGGAACCGATCTCGAACACGGCAATGGCAAAAACCAAAACCCATTTGCAGGGGAATAACCGCAGCGTTTGGCCGTAGAAGAGGCAAAATGCGGCTGGGGTGCATGTCCGGAGTGAGTGGTGCGCATGCTTCGTCCAGGATTCGCACACGTACTTTGGGCTAACAGGAATGAATCGGCCACCCAGCCTTGGAGCGAAAACGAATTAAAATCCTGGATAATAAATTAACGCCATGTGCGGCAACGGTACGAGCGTACAGAGGCTATTCGTGGAAGAGCCGTGGCTGGAGAAATTCGTAGTAAACAAAGTGTTTGTCACCAGTCGAGCCGACGTACCCAAAATCGTCTGGTCCAACGAAATTAGCGAGATTGATAGCAGCCTGTGGGGGTATTAGACCGTAGCGGAAGGATACTTCGGAGCCCCGTACATCGCCACAAAGACAACAGCCAGCTTTTTCCCGATCAATATGTTGGCGCCTTGTTCGACGGATTTTGGCTTCTCGACTGGTTGTTGAGACACCATCGGTTCTGAATGTGGCCCGGGCATTTCTTTGGGAGAATTTCCAGAAGCAACGGCGCTTCAAAATGATAAAGTTGGATCCCTTTGTTTTATTCGACCCGCCAGTGGCAGACAGTGACTGCATTCGGATAAACGGGACCAAAAACGGTTAAACGGAGATATGCATGCTTCCACGGTCAGGATGGTTCCAAGAGGCCCCCGGTCACTGGCCCATAGCTCCGTCCGGAATCGAATCAGGGAGCGAAAATCGGTGTTTTCCCATCTGCCATATAGCGTAAATCAAGCCTCGCCCGAGAATTTTTTTTGCGCGCCCATTTTGAGTTCGATTTGAGCCTGGAAGCGGGCGGAAATCATCCCCATCGAAGGTCCGTGGTTCGGGAAGGCCGTAAAGGGGCTCTGGTTGAGGGAGGAAGCGGTGAAAAATGGCGTCGCAGAAAAAAAAATGAATCTTCCGCCTGTCATAAATCAGGCCCCATTTCATAGCGTAAATCAACGAAAACTTTCGGAAAAAGGCGGACGAAGTTATGGGTGAGTGACCGGGGGCCCCCTGTTCCAAGCAAATTCCGAGTCATAAGGGCCGGGACCAACTCGAAATCTCGGAGCAGCCCGTTTCCCGGCTATTCTTGCACATAGTTCTTCCATTCGGCCCACCGGACCTTGGAGTGGCTCGAAGGGCTAAATGACCCCACGGGAAAGCGACAGCAAATCAGCATAATTCAAATTGATTGAGTGACGGCGGAGGACAAGAAGACAAAGCAAGACCAAACGCCAATCGTCCAAACTCCCAGGAAGGCAATTAATTGATTTCTGGAACTATCGGGGCCATCGGAAGTTGACTCTAAATAGTCAAGTATCGGATTAGATTTCTGATCAAACTGATATTTTCCGTTTCCTTTGTGCTAAAATGCTAGTCGGATTTGCCATATAAGGCAAGGCCGAAGCGTTTCGGCTCTAGTTTCCAGCGATATGTAATCTGATACTTCAGTAGTTCGAACTACCGATAGCCCGAAATCTGAGTAATGACCGTGTGCTCGTGTTCTGGTGTCGTATCCGTCTCAAGCGGGCCACACCAATTAATTATCGTGAACAACGGAGCGCCCACTGGCCATCATCTCAGTTCGCATCGGAAAATGTGCCATAAGATGGCGTTAATTTGGACAAACGCCGTCGTCCAAACTCCCAAGGCAATTCATTAATTTCTAGAACCGGCCACTCAGGCACTCAGGCTGTTGTTCCGTTGTTCCGCCTTAAACGGGCCACGCTAATTGATTATCGTGAACAACGGAGCGCCCACTGGTATCATCTCAGTTCGAGTCATAGGGATGTATGTCATTAATTTGGACTCCGAGCAATCAAGTGCCGGCGTTTCACACAGGTTACAGCTATTTTAGGACCTTTCTTACATGTGTAGATCGTCCCGTTCGATCCAGACCCTTGTGGCGGAGTGGACCCGCCGGCGTGAAGAGGCCAAAGGTAATCATAAGATGCATGAGATTGATTTGGACTCCAGGCAGTCAAGTGCCGGCGTTTCACATACTATACCTCCCCCGGTACTCGGACACGTAAGAATGAACCGCCCGTAACTTGTCCAGAGGCATCCGAATGGAGTTACGACACCACGGGCAGTTATCATCCCCTAAAATGATCTGGGCTGAGTCTTTAGTTTGTCCAAAATGGACCATTATTCGTCGAGTTACGGCAACTTTGTTAGCGAGTTCAGACTCAGTTCTAGGTACATGTCTGAATCAGGTGCTGATTGCTAGTCTCGTGCCGAAGGCAGCCTTGGCCGTAACAGCCCGAAATTACATATGATAAGTCTATTATACCAAGGCCCTCCAGGCACCACCTGGATAAGACTGTGGATAATAGGGTCGTTCACAGTAGCCCTTTTTGCGCTCCTTTTTGTGTTCCTTTTTTTTCTCCTTTTTGGCATTCCCTTCGCTTTTCGCCCGGTTTTTTTTCGCTTTTCAGTTTAGCTATGTAAAAAGGTGTGAAAAGGGGAAAAACATCGTGTCTAAGTGCACAAGCCATCGAAAACCAGAGAAAAAGGGGAGCAAAAAGGGAAGAAAAAAGGGCTACTGTGAAACCTCCTGTTGCGACTCCCTTTTGGTTTCCTTTTTTCTTCCTTTCGTCCAAATTGGCATCTAGAATGCCATTCTTTTTGCAGCTGTCCCCTTTTTACACATTCAAACCCAAAAGGGAAAAAAGACCACAAGAAAAATGGAGGGAATGCCAAAAAGGAGAAAAAAAAATGGGCTGCTCCCTTTTTGCTTCCTTTTCCCGCTCCTCTTTCTTCCTCACTTGCATGAGTTGACCAACGATGGCAGCGACCATGCTTGAAGGTAAAAGGGAGTAAAAAGGAAGTAAAAAGGAAGCAAAAAAGGAGGCAAAAAGGAAGTGAAAAAGGGAAACTGTGAAAGACCCTAATATTAAGCCCAGCCGTGGTCCCATTTCGGAACGTGCCAGATTGTAGTGTACAGTACATTAGCCTGGTACCTTTCCCAGCACTAGATTCCCAATGTCCGATCCTCGATTCCATCCGAACCGAACATATTATCCACTACTTTGTCTAATCAGATGTACGGTACATGTATGAACTCCGAATGCACCAGCGAGTAGCATTTTCGGTGTCTGTTGAAATTGACATGTTGATGACAGAGTGTGTGCCCTCGCTGAGCCACATTGTATATTGAAGCTAATTGAACCCAGAAAGGAATGCTCCACTGTGCTTCACAGTGATGTTGATGTTTAAAGGACTGGATTCCCCTGTTGCAAACAGAAATGGCCATATGAGTGCGGGACAGCTCTGCTCTTGTTACGTGGCTTTTAGGGCCATTGCTCCGCATGGCAATACGAGTCCTAATCGGGGACGTTGGATATAAATACATACAAACTTGGGGTGTGGGCCGTGGCATAGCCCGGCAAAACTCGTACTTGTATTTTTTTAATAAGATAATCATGTGACTGGAAATTCCCAAAATCTCAATTTTCAAAACCAGGATCATGGTATACCAAGCGACATTCAATTAATCCATCAGCAACACACACACCTCAGAATGAGAAAAATAGGAACAGGTAGTCAGAAGCTTGATTGTACATTCCACTACTATTGATCACCCACCTTTGCAAAAAAAAGTTGAATGACTTTGTGACATAAATACTGCCTTAATCAACTCAAACTGGGGGACACTCTGGATTCCCAGGAATCTAGGTGTATCTTTTTAGACAATTTGGAGCGGAACTGAGTCCATCAGAAATTGATACTTTGTTTTGCAAAGGTGGGCAATCAACAGTACACATTTTCATTGCAGGTGCAGCAAGCAGGTTAAACAAATGCCTGCCATATTAAAGTGCCAACACAGTGTCCCAGATTACCCACAATACCTAAATAGGGCCATTCACAGTAATCCTCTTTCTCTATCCTTTTTGATGTTCCCATTGACTTTCACCAAGGTTTTTGTTGTCCTTTTCCATTTAGAGGGCCCCAGATCCAAAAAATCAGCTTCCTGCATCCAAAGTTGGCCAAAAATCAGAAAAAAATGGGGAACAAAAATGAGTTACTATGAACAGGTATTTTGAAAAAAAGGGGAGAAAAAGGGAACCCTACGGAACTTATATTTCACCCAGAATATTCAGATGTTTCAAGGGCTACATGGCCTGTTCAGGGTACATTTGAGGGGTGGGGAATGATGTAACTTAACAAGAGCCAAGTTGGGGAAGGGAACCACTACGAAAAAAGGAAGATAAACGAAATGAAAACAGTGCCTTTTTTGAAAAAAAATAACCACATGTAGCCTTTTTTGATCCCTTTTCTTCAGTCCCTCTTGTGAAAAGGGGAGCAAAAAGGGCAATTGTGAAAACCACCTAATGATGGTGATCCAATGTTAGATAGAACAAATCAACTGATAAACATAACATAATGGCCCGGACTCTTCATTGCAAGCTAGTTAGTGATGGTCTGGCTTTGGCTTGGCCCAACATCCATGGCTTTGGCCCTTTCGCTTGAAAACTCCTCCAAGCCAGACCAAAAGTCAACCCAGGCCAAAGAGCTGACAAGTTATTGTAACTACCCAACATCTGGACAAGCTGATAACGTGTGTGTGTCAGATCTCCATAGTACATAAAGATTCAAAGGTAATATGTAATTAACTGACCATGAGGAAAAAAGATTGACGGAAAAAGGAATCCAATCTCCAGGTTCGAACCAGCGCCTGCGAACGTCAGAAGTATGTTCGGCATTGGCCAAGAACACAGCCACTAAGTAATCACAAAAAATCTAATAGAATCTCTGAAAAAGACTTCAACACAGCCACTATTTTCCTTCTACTAGAAAAGTGTAACTGATGAGTCACACAGCTCATGAAAACCCCATGTAAACTTTTAGAAAAGAACGAGAACTTATTACATAAGTACTCGTAATGAGCATGCATGATGCCGGCATTCATAAGTACCTTTTTTATACTTTGCACTAGTGCACAATGCTCTGTTCGAGTGTTTTCGAACGTAGCTGGAGAACCTATTTTGCTTTTAAAAAATATGTAGGCCAGAATCATGTCACACCTGTCGACCACCCAGGTACAAGTCCGCACATTGCATATGTCACAATTACCTACAGAATGTACACATGGCCACAGGAGACGAGTAGTGGAGGGGTAGCCACCCACAAATATTACAGAAAAAGTACCGCATCCTACCACCACAGCCTGGGGGTGTTCTATAGAAAACTCGGCAACCACAAGTCAAGCCGTTTTGTAATTGGACGGTAACCTCTCCGGGGATTTTTCTATAGAACATGTGCAGTCTTCCTCCCTCTTCCCCACTGTGGGCCACGATGTCGGCCACATCGCCCTCGCCATCCACGACGATCAAAAATATGGCCCTGTTTGGCATGACCATCATTGAGGGCTCTATTTGGCTCTCATGACCCCACCGGCGCCTTCCAAATCAACCTGGCACGCTCATTGCTAATCCAGATGCCAGCACTGCGCTCATCGCTGAAGGAAAAATGAGGTACAAATTAGAATGGACGGTCACTGTAAAATACGTATAAATGTGAGATAAATACGAATAGAATGTTCACGATACAGCAACGACTCCACGCCGCCTAAATGGCCTCCTTCTTGTCCTTCTCGTCCCATTCCTCGTTGCCCTTGCCCTCCCCAACCCGCTGTGCGGCTACGCCCAATTTGATCATCATGGTACGTCCACCGCGATGCACCTCCACCAGCTGCGCTTCAAGCTGTCGGCGCACGCGCTGAGACAGGCACCTCCACTGCCAGTGCGAGCATCTTCGCGCTGTTCGCCTCGGTCAGCTGGCCGCATGCCACGGCCTGCTCCGCCGCATGCACCCACGACGTCTCCGAATGGCTGCCTGCGGTTCTGCTGGGTATGTGAAGGACCCGGGACGAGGGGAGGGGACGGGGTGAAGCGGCAGATACCACTCACCTGTTCTGCTCCAGCTCCTCATGCTCACACTGCACCTGGCCCTCTCGGCGAGGGTGTGCGCATGTGCGAGCCCGGGCGCAAGTCGGCGACCCCGCTGCGGTGCCCCAGGTTGAGCAGGAGCTTGTGAGTGTGCTTGTGTAGATCCGGGCCCTGGGGTGCCGGCGGTCGAATGGGAGCAGTACCGAGGAGGTGTATGTGCGTCGAGCGCATCAAAGATCGCGTGTGGTGTCAGCGAAGAGGACCGGAGGAAAGTTGTTGCCTATACACGCAACGTTATTGGGTAAAACAGGTGGAAGCACAAAAAATTGTAATATACGCACCTATAGAACCGCTTGTGCCCAAAAAACTGCAGGGTGTCGAATGAAAACCATCCTGTGCGTCCTCACTGCTGGAATTACTCCAACCATACTAGCCATACCTCCTAGACCATCCTGCGCGACTTGCTATTCAGAGATCGAAACTGCCCTAGCCTTTGCTCATAGTGCCTATGGTCAGACACAGCGAGCAAGGCCTGGCTGTGGACAATCCTGGGACTTTGAGGCCGATGGAAGCCTTGCCTGGCCAACGGGGTGAGGACGTACCTGGGAGCCGCTCGAATTTCCACCGACCGCACTTGTAGGCGGTTCCTTCAGAGATGGAGCCAGAGAACCAGAGTTGAAGATGAGGTGAGTCTACCAGTCGTTGTTTTTGTCCCAATGGCAGCCCAATGTCGAGTAAATTGGCCTCAACGATGGATGCGGTGTGGAAGAAGCAGCTTGTCACAGTTGTAACGCCATGATGATGCAATGGTTTTGTGTCTCGGGCTTCTCGGAGAACCGAAAAACCACTTTGATTGGGCCATTGACAGACTCTATCCAAATTCTGAATACACAGAAGTTCTTGTGTTCAACCTAAAGACCCTCGGAACCAAAGAAACAGCGACTTTAGGTGGTATTAATATATTGGGAACACCGTATACCGTGCAGGAAATAGGCGCACAGGGCCCTTTCGTGGCTCAGACACCAAAATACACATGTATGGAAGCATGGAATCATTCGACTGTCATTTGCATCGCAAAAACACAAGCGAACCTGTTCAACACCGTAATTTCTTCATGGGGAAGACCAAAAACTGCATTGCTAGAGCGGATCTAGGACCCAGCGCAAATTCTGAATACACAGAAACTCTTGTATTTAACTCTAAAATGCTCCGGGAAAAAGAAATCAGCAATTCGGGGATACTTTGTGTATTGGGAACACGGCATTTCGGATGGTAAATACGCCCAGGGGGCTCTATCACAGATCAAACACTGTATATCGTGTCTACAGGCGCATATGTTCATGGAATGGCCAATCACCCGAGAAAATATAGGTAATTTATTTACCATTGCGATTCTCCGTAGCACGAAATTCCCAAAATACCACAATAGGACGTACCGAATCTTGAACAATCCTCCGAACTACCAAATTTTCCAGGTGCAAGAAACCCCTCGGGATGTTGCATTTACTTCCAATGAACATATTTGAGAGGGGTATCTACTGTCCAGGAACCTTGGAAACATGCAATCTATGGCGCCAAACCGGGATACAGTGTCTTTGAATGTGTAGCATCTTCGGCCCAATTTGCTGGTAGACAGAGCAAATATCGCAAATATTTTGGACAGCGCTAATGACCCAGACAATCCTGCATCTCTCGAGGTGAAATTAGGGTCCAAAAAGAAAGAATATGGACCTGGTTTCCGTGGCCTACCTTTTGAACATTTATGAGTATTCTGCTTCTTAATTGTCGATCTTATTGCTATTTTGCCATCAAGAAACTGATAGAGATGTGAAAAGGACAATATGGTTGCCCCCAAAAATGGGAACGAGGTATTGCACACATGAACATGTATAAGCGCCGTAGGCGCCTAAACGGTATATTCCGACATTCAGCCAACAATTCAAAGGTAATTGATTTGAATGCTCGCGAAACTGAGGACAGAATCTTCAGATATACCTGATGAAGGACTGCGATGATTGAGGGATGCTATCTGAGCCAAGGGTGGGTAAATATAAATATTGGGCTGACACATTATTCGGCCCTAAGAACATTGATAGCCCACATAGTATACCTCGTGTAATCGCTGAATGATCTTCCGTTGGCGTGCGGATCGATGACAGTCAGTAAAGATTATTGACTCATGTGACACCTTGTATACCCTATAACATTGTCCTCAAACTGTTCCTCCCGAGCTATCGGTTTTTTTCTCACTGGTTCCAACTGGCTACAATTGCCACACCAAAAAATTGTGTGAATGCCCAACAGAAGCATTTCCTGGCTCTAAAACTGCAAAGGTGCTAGCCGTGCCACCCTGTCACCTGTGCGCCAGGATCTGCGGCGCCAGAGTCCAGGGCGCCGCCGGCCGCCCGGGCAGGCAGCAGGAATAAATTGCGAGCTGGGGCTGGCTTTTATAGATGGTTAATTTCAATATTGGTAGAAACTAGTCGTTTACATTAGTCATGCTATATTAGAATGATGATTGAAGCTGAGGGGCGGCCAATAGTGGTGATGACCCCCTATTTGGCAATGACCCCTATTGAGCAATGATCGCGGAGAAAAGCGCTGATCATCAAATTTCCCCGGCAGCGGTGCCGCACCGCATTGATTGATAACATGAGCATACAATGACTAATCCCATCAAATGCTGCCCTAAACGATGGGCGCGAGGCCGAGTTCTCATCCGCAAGGCCGTGCCCGCTGTTGCCAAGATGAGGGTAGGCTTATATGACTATAAACTCTATAAACTAACTACTTGCATGTTAACAATGATATATCAACAGCAGCTACAAGCACGGCGCAAACAAATTTTGAGTGGTGGGAGGGCGGGCGGTCAGCAGGCAGGCAGCACTGCCACCCACCTGATCTGGCGGGCAAACGATGCCGCCGCTGGGAGGGGCCCTGTTTACGGCAGGAGGTGAGTACTGCAGATGTTTTATAAAAAATCTTCCTCTAACTGACCGGTCCAATTACAAAACCGCCTGACTTCTCGTTGCCGCACTTTTTTATAAAATATCCCCAGTATCGCCTGATCCTACAGGAGAAGTAACAACAACTTCTGGAAAGAAAAGAACTCTTGAACGATGCCACAGATCCACGAGAGTAGACCATGGGAATTTGATGCACCACATGAACTTCTTCCCCCCTCCCTGCTTACGCCATTTCCCAACATTTTTTTTCTTGGGAATTCTCTCTCAACACATGTTTTCAACACATTTTAAAATTTCACTGTATATAATGAAAGAAAAAAAAAACTAGCTGACTTCCCATAAGGTAAATGTATTCCAACAGAATTTCTGAGGTTGCCAGTAATGACATCAATATGACAGATACAGTATATCACTGGTCAATGGCACAAACCGCTCAATAACACGCTTTTTTTCTCGAGCTGTGCTGAACCTCTTGGTCTGGAACGGTGTTTCCCTGGTGAATTAGGTCTGTAGAACAAGTAATGGATGGAATTTGTGTTGATACATCCTTTAAATCTTGAGATGTGAGGGAAACAAAGTGATTGCTTGGCCATTGTTTGGCACTAATTTCAGGCTTACTGGTCAATGATACAACATTTTTTAACCTGTTTGACCACTATCCCCCCTCAGGAGAATCCCAAATTATACCATATCATTCCAGAGGCATACTTTCAACTATTGGCTGACTTGATGTTTCCCAAAGTGAATGTCAAAGAGCACATAGGCCGAATCTTATTTGTTTGTGTCATTGGTCAGTGAAATACTGTATTTGCATCGTTTGTGTCTTCTTTATTTGGGAAACACAAATTATGGAGGGGGGGGGGGGCGGTAGCTCCCCCCTTCTTTGGGGTCATTCAAGATAAAATCGGTTCATTTGTGGGTGATCGAAGTGATGGGGTCCTGACAGCTCTCCTAGCATCACCCCAAAATATTCTGTAGGAATATATCTACCTTAGAGGAAGTCACCCACTACTCATCTTTTTGTAGGCCCCCAGTGGGAGTCAAACCCACAACAGCTGTGTACCACTTCACAGGAAATATATGTCTGCCAGCTGATCATCTTGAACCATGAGCACCCAGACATGTAATCCGTCTTATTATATTTATTATATATATAGCAACAAAAGGGAACATCAAACCTCTCACTCTATAAAAGTATCACTAATTCAAAAGAGAAACTTATCCAAGGCTTGGAACCCATTGCTTACTATACCCCGCCCTGGGCAATGAATCTAATTGGTCCTCAGTTAAGCTATACACAGTACCACCCATATACATACCTACGTGCACATCTACAGTAAGGTATCACTAATTCAAAAGAGAAACTTATCAAAGGCTCGGAACCCTCACCCATTGCTCACCATTACCAAAGGCCCAGAAACCTCGCCCGACCTTTGCTTAGCTCGGGTCCCTCACCCATTGCTCACCATACCTCGCCCTGGGCAATGCATCTAATTGGTCCTCAGTTAAGCCATACACAATACCACCCATATACATACCCATGTGCACATATACAGTAAGATATCACTAATTCAAAAGAGAAACTTATCAAAGGCTCGGAACCCTTGCCCATTGCTCACCATACCTCACCCCCGGCAATACATCTAATTGGTCCTCAGTTAAGCCATAAACAATACCATCCATATACATACCCATGTGCACATCTACAGCAAGGTATCACTATTTCAAAAGAGAAACTTATCAAAGGCTCGGAACCCTCGCCCGACCTTTGGTCGGCTCAGGTCCCTCACCCATTGCTTGCTATACCTTGCCCCGGGCCATGCATCTAATTGGTCCTCAGTTATGCAGTACACAATGCCACCCATGCCTATGCAATCCAACAAACCACTCCTCCTCTCAGCTTGGTAACACTCTCTCTACAGCAGCAATAATTTGATGTGTCCTAATGGGACACCCGTTGTTTTTTCTATCATGGCCCCTGTAGATCTGGATGATCACTGGCAAGACATGGCACTCTGATTCACAACTTACACAGGTGTTGTTGTCAGTTCAACTCCCAATGGGAGCATTGCATTTCTTTCATTTTTATGAGGGCTAGTGGCAGGCACACTAGCGTCCCTGCCCTCATCCCCATTCCCTCCCTGCTCACATGTGTGGAGAGATGGTGCTGGGCTGGAGTTGGAGTTGATGTCATAATGAGTAACCCAGCATCATGCCCGAGATTATGAGTTGAATTGAGCCACAGAATATTTATTGAGAGTCATTCAGAGTCAGTAGGAACACATAGGAACATTGGAGAATCATACAGAATATTCTAGTTACACTGGACATGTATTATATAAGTAGCTCAGTTTTCGTTGTATTGCTCAAGTGTTTGCAGTGTGAGCCGGCTCCACCGCCAACTCTGGCAACTCATAATATTCCTCATGACAACGGAAACAACTAGCGGAGGGAGATATTCCCAACGAGCATACTCAGAACGTTAAAGAAAACAGATGGTACCGCCGGGAGTCGAACCCGGGTCATCCGTGATAACAATCTGCTGTGCATGAAGTAATCCGCGATGCAACACCTATGCTACGGCGCCGATGGGCATAAAGGTTGTTTGGAGAACACATTCTGTCAACGATAAAAGCATGGAAACACTGTTAGGTTGCCAATTCAGCCCTTCCGTTGTTTGGAGAACACATTCCGTCGACGATAAAAGCATGGAAACACTGTTAGGTTGCCAATTCAGCCCTTCCGTTGTTTGGAGAACACATTCCGTCGACGATAAAAGCATGGAAACACTGTTAGGTTGCCAATTCAGCCCTTCCGCCGCTCAAAGAACACGTTCGGTCGACTTCCGCCGCTTATGGAACAGCTTCCACGGCTTGGAAAACACATCCCGCTTGAAAGGTCCTCCCGTCGACACTGAACAAGAAACAACCACCAGGATTGCAGTGAGAAATGAGTCGTATTGGAAAAATAAAAACCGAATCGTTTGAGACAGACGGCCCTGCCAGGAATCGAACCCGGAGTCTCTGCCGAAAATCCTTGGTCTCAAAAGGCATTTGCGGCGTGTTAACCCTTACACTACAGAACCAATACAGGGACGGAAACAGAGGATCATTCTTCAATTTATAAATCCCCTTTGACTAAAAAGGATCAATTCCGCCTCGAGGGAATGCATGGAATCCCATCCAGTAATAACAAATGACTGACAGGATTTACGAACAGTCAACACAAAGAACCTAAGGTCACCGAGACCGAAGGGAACACCTTTCCTTCCCTTCCACCTCACTCTGCCGCCGTTTCCTCGCAGCGGAGACACTTATACCCCACCCATATTCGATACTCACCTCCTCCATCGCTGCATAGGCCCAAGCAGAGCAGAACTCCCACTACAAACAATGCCGCAGACGACTCCATCGTATTTGTGTGTAGTCGTTAAAACCCCGTCGGGACACCCGGTCCTACAGTAGAGCAGGAGAACGACGGAACACCATTCAAGAGCTTTCAAAGGAGCAGACTCTTCGACGGAAAAAGGGAATTCTCCATAGAGGCAGAAGAAAGGAACGAAGCAGAGAGGGATTGTGCGGAATAGCGGCAATCACAATGGACCCACCCTACATTTGTGTTTGGTAACACTCCGAAGTCGGGAATTACGATGGCAGAGACTTAAAAACAGGACCGACATACCCCAGACTAGCGCCAGCGCTTCCCTCCGCATCACATCGGTGAAACACTGACTGCCCGAACAGATGTGAAATGTAGAATAATGTCAATCAATGCCTGAGCACTAACAAACACTAAACCAACACTAAACACTAATCCAAACAATCGAGTGGTGCGAGTACGGGGTTCCAACCAAGTATTAGGTTGATATTTGAACTAGATCTGGTAATAGCTATTTACACGTAAATACTGAGAACGCTCCAATAGCCAATCCAGAGACTCTAATAAGGTCAAGACGAAGCAGAGAGTGGTTTTATCTCGATGGTGTGGTGTGGGGTAGTGCTTGGTAGTCAATAGACTCAAGACTTGTGCTCCTTCAATGTTCTCGGCTATAATATCCATGTTCTGTGTACCAATCCATGTGCTTTTCCTAAATCCTTATGAAACCCAATATGACCTGATACGGCCCGATATGAAACCGATACGACCCGATACAATTCTGTTTCCTCAAGATTCTTTATGTGCACATGGACCCAACAACCAACAAATATATTTGACCAAGAATAACAGAAAGAACTAACAAGTTCCCAATGGTACTCCGAATGAATCTAAGGCTTCCCAGGCGACAATACCAGCTGAGCTGAGTACGTCTAGCAAGAAGGGGCGAATTCACTCTCTTTCCACTGGAGACCTGGCTGTATTTATACAAACAATAACATATCACATGATAAAAGAAGATGGATAAAAGGCTACGGATAAATGGTGTATGTTTCCCCTTTGGGATGCTTCTAACGGTCAAATAGCTACTCTGTTCCGAGATTTACACCCGGATAAACTCCATCCACTCCTTGGGACACTTCCTACGGATAAATAGCCCTTTTGCTCCGAGATCTTTGATGGCAGTTTAGTCATCCAACAGAACCTTATTCACATGCCAATTCCTGAGGGTTAGGGCCTTCCCTTGTCCCCAAACCGAGCCCGAATGTCTCTGAGTGATTCCTGAGCCCTCCGAGGCATCAAGGCTCATGTGATTATAGTCACAGTGACCAAATATGTCACAAATATCGAACTTGTGCTTGCAACTGCACCAACAACTCTGTGGATTTGATTTGACCTGTAATCTGTATCCCTCATGAATTCACAGTCTAGATGGATGGTATGTGTTATATCCTTGATATATGACACTTTCCAAATGTCCCAATTCGATCGAATGGTTGAACATGGAATTACGTAAAATTCCAATGTAGCCCACCTGGCCGTTGACCCTCGTGGTATCGGTGACCAGGCAAGTCTATACAATGTAATCTCTTGTGGAGTGCCTTTAGCCAACAGTCCGGACCTCACTATGGCTCTCATTGTGGGCAAAGCAATAATAAGCATTGTTCTACTTCAGTAAGTAGAACAAGAACATTGAAATTGATAGATTTCAAGTCTGGTTATTTTCCCTGCTTATCATCGGGGCCGACCTCTCTCGTTCTCGAGTGTAGAATGGAAAAGCAGCATTACTGGAAGGCTTTTCTTCCCCACAGGGAAGGAATCAGCGACCTTAGGATTCCTCCATTGCGAGACAGAGTAGCTTGTACACCACCACATTTATAAAACACGAATTCCGCTGCCATTGAGAGACTTCAGACACACAAATTTCCCCCTAGAGGACGAACTGCTGAGTCTGCCAAGCAACAAACCGACTTGCCAGCAGTAGCACCGCAGTCTGAGTCACAGCAGAGCTCAGCCAACCGCTACAATTATCATTGAATTTTACACTAAACTTTGTCTGATTCCTTAAGAAACTACAACAGCTGTTATGACCCCGCAGCCTTTCTGCTCACCGCCGCAGGCCGCACCATTTCTCGAAATCATGGCTATGCTGTTTACAGATGTTATCTGCCGGCCACTCGGAATCAATATTGCATCACATTGGTCACACGTCAAAAAATAATATCTACCAATGATATCGTGACTGCGGGAGGAATGAGGCAGTATGCTAGTCACGAGCGAAGACTGCAGGGCTGTGGGGTCTGGCCTGCGCCACAGCCCATCAACGGAACACAGCAATGTTCCGAATAGGGTATTTCCTAAACTCGTAAAATGTATAACATAGATGGAGTAGACAAACACACTGGTTCCTTCTCCTGGAGGCCATCACACATCACTATGACAGGCCCTGTGATGATTGGAAGTCCGGACGTATTGTGGAATCATGAACAGCATTGTTGGTTCAAATACCGGTGTCAGAACGCAGATTGTCTTCAAGAGCAATTATGCAGTGGTTATTTTGTTGGTGCATACTTTGAATAAATTACTTCACAATTACACCCATCTACTCTGGATACTCTAGTTTGGGACTGGGGCTATGTTTTGCAGGAGCCTTATTCATGTCTCAGGCAACAATCTGCTATATCTCCAAGGCTTCAATGGAAAAGATCTGAACTGAACATTGATACCTTTCACTGTTTAAACAATGATTCGTTGACCTTGCTTGATGCATTCCCACAATGGACATGGTTCTAAGAGCGATTGTTTTCCCCAGCTGAAAGTTGTCTGCCAAGTTCAAGGAGGATGGCACAGCACAACCGAAGAGTGTGGATTTGCCAAGGTGGATAGAAATATGGCCCGGATGTAATTAAAACATGCGAGCAGAATTGGGACACCGTTGCTGTCAGAGGGCAAGAAGAGGGGTTTAGAATCCTGGTGTATGACAGCTATTTTCTTCACCCTCGTCTTTGACTTTGACAACAGTGGCCCTCAGCGAATTGGATGCCGAGGGAAATGACAGATAATTGAGCTGTGTGATCACAGGAATCTTGCATCAGGTTGGCATCAGGTAGAGCGAGGCAGTAGGGTCAGCCATAGGTTGCAGAGTCTGGACGATGGAAACAAGGGTGGACGAGGACACTCGGGAGCTGCACCAACATAGACACTGACTCATTGAATCCAATTTTCTTTAATTATTTACTTGGCTAAATATTTATTTTTGCGGCAGCTCAGATCGAATTTTGACATAATTGGGTCAGTATGACCATTTGTGTTTGAGACCTAATATCACACCGGGGAGTGACAAATTTAGGCACAACTGATGTTCAATCTGATGCCCCAAGTATCAAATTACCAAAAATGAGAGCCGAAATTGAAACCCTTTTTCACAATCTCAGTACAATCCATATCGTAGTATGAACTAGTCAAATGAGATGGTGATCTGGGTACATCAAAATCTGGTTGAAATCCTATGGGTCAGATTACAAAGGAGACCAGCTCAAACCAATACCTAAACTAGTGGTTTGGTGATTTGTTTCGGTGTCCACCAAACCTCTCAAGTTTGGGCCTGAAACTCAGTCCAGAAGGATTGCAAACTGAAAGAATTGATTTCAGTAGCACTGAAATCTGTTTGTTGGCAGGGGGTCCGAATTTTGGCAGGACTGAAATCAATTATTTCTGCTAACAGTTCAGGTAGGGTAGAAAAATTAAGCTGTACTTTTGCATTTCTAGAGGAATGAAATGGTTAATGATATCAGTACTTTTGGTGGCTTGTTTGACTCATCGTAGTAACCTGATTCAAAGTGTTTGAACCCCATTCCAGTGCACCTGAATTTAATGAGTATGAAGTGCAAAATCAGCGGGACTGAAACTACTAGAAAGAAGTTCAATTTCAGGCTAATATTTTGTGCAATGTGAGATTTTGGTCCTCGGATTGCACATCAGTTGCACCGAAGTTGTCGGTGTGTATCGTAAACGGTACCAGGAATTTCTATATGTGCCATCATGCAGTGTAAATATATCCTTGGAATATATTATAAAGGCAGTTTGAGGTGTGGTGGGTGCTCCTATGACATAAATATGCAGAATGAGACCGAAATTACACTACTTGTCAACTTTTCGGGTGCCCCACATAAGCACCATAGCAAAGTCCACAGTGTTTACACCCAGGATCTCTAGAACAGGTTGTGTCACTGTGACACTCATTAGAGAGAACTTTGGAATTTATTTCTGACAGGTCAGAAAGCTCCTATTGAAATTGTGAAGAGGCAGAAATAAAGGAATATAATATTAGATGCAGTGAGGCCTGGAATATTGGCTGATAAAAGTTTTGGAAAGAGACAACCAGAATCCCACAAAAATACCGAGATATGTTGACTACAGTGATGGCTGTAGGCCTTCATTCACCCAGGGCCTTGCCTTTATCACGCCATCCTTAGGTTTTTACAAGGACAAACAAGGCCGCGTGAAATTTGTGACTGCATGTTTTTATGCAACACCCTGTCAGCCACCTTGTAGAATAATCGTGAACATGGGAAGTGGATCTTTGACATCAAATGTACATTATCTGCTGCAAAATCAAGCCAAGGGGAGGTATGGTAGTGCACAGTATAATTCGACCTCAAAGAAGTTGCCTAATTTTCGCCCTGTTCCCAATAAGGGAATTTGCGTGCCGTGTTTACTTTCTTCGCCCAATCCAGTAAAACGCTGGCCGGGGCACCAGCGGAAGTGTGACAGACAGATATCGAGCTACGAAGTCGCACAAAGTCAGTGCCACCAGTGGCAAAACCTCTTGAGGTTTGAATGGAGACATTTGGGCCATATGGTGAGTCAAACAAGAGTAGGAAAAGCTTTTAAAGGTAATTTATTCACTGACATAGCTAATACAGTACTGTAATGGGGAGGAGTTAGGGGAAGGCATTGGATAACAATGTAAAATGGATCATGGATGTGTAGTACATGAAGAAAGAAAAAACCAGAGCTATGCACTCCAGGTCCTTCCAGTGTCAGAACCGTCCATGAGAGGCTCAGTCGACGCGACAGGACACGGTGGCAATGCTCACTTATCTGCAGACGTGCGGCTGTCACACCCTGGCACTGAGCAAGCAGTGTTCCCTAACAAGAAAACGGAAGATGAGATGCATGAGGTCCAAGGTACCGGTAGAATGTGGGACAGCCAACATCGGTGAACGACGCGTCGTGTACGGTGTGCATGGTGATTGGCATGAACTTGACATGGCCGCAGCGTTACGGAAGAGATGGCATACACGTCGCAATGGCTGAGGGAGCTGAGGTGGGGTAGAATGAAGTCAGGAGCAGGAGGAGGGTGGAGCAGAGTGTCAGGGACCATCGTAGTAAAGAGAAAGAGGCAATGGTGAGTGATGACAGTCACACCAGACCCGTTTACGGTCGTCGAGCAAATAGGACACGCAAATTTCCTTATTGGGAACACGTGACCAGGGCGAAATCTCAAAAACTCCTTAGGTTCGGTCCAAGCCCTGTTCTGACGATGCCGCACCATGCCGGAGTGACCAAACACGCCAAACATCAAACCAAACAGACCAAACACGGCCTTCGTCAGAAGGGGCTTGCTGCAGACTGCCAAAATCGGGGGGGTTGGAGATCGCCCTACAGTGTTTGAATGTGGCCTCAACGCCCCAGGGTCCATTAGTAATAGTTGTAGATCATAACTTCATAAGTATAGCTACAACTTCCATTAATTGCCTGGAAGGATTCATGGCATATTCATTGTGCTAGAGGGCCCAGAAAAGTGGCCAAAACATGTATTTTTTGTGATGCTCTGCAAATATTTATTTCCTGCAAGATAATGTTCCCCTGCTATTTGAAGGTAGTATTAGTATGTGGCTTCATGATACATGTGTTTTCAGGGTGTTCTATTCCTGGAGTACAAAGTTATTCGCCAGCCATCCTCGGAAACGGTCAGATCAGAGAGGTTGTCACGCAGTGTGACCTGCCAAGTCTGTGTCACATCCGAACGCAAAACATTCGGCCCGCTCAGAGAATGGCTATAATATTCTATATTTAGGCTCTAATCAACCTCTGTGGGATGTATTCGTGTCCGAGAACATTATATGCATTATTTAAGTCCAGGTAATTCCCAATTCTGAACATCTGGAGAATGAGCACTTATTCAGTAACACAACAGTCTTTGGCCTCATAGTGTTTGAACTACTATTGGTACATGAGGAAACAAATACGAGCTGTAAGTGCAGTATATGCGGTACCTGCACAATTTCTATGAGCAGAGTGGTGGATCTGGTCAATTGATGAAAAAGGAGTGATTTGAGGGGTTCCAAACCCCAAAATTTTGGTACCCACACGCGACATTGTGGTAAATAATGTTTGATTCAATTTTTTCAAGTGCTGTGACATTATCTTCAGCGAGTTTGAGACGCGTCGAGGTTGGAGTAACAAGTGTGATGCTATGTGACAAGGTGGACTCACGAGATGGTGAGCGTCGTATATCCGCCACATTGTCACCTAAATTCCTTAGTATATTCAAAATCATTACAAAGAGGCATATGTACAATTCCATCACCCAAGTATATGGTTTGACTGTCATCCTAGACTTTGAGTAACATATTTCTCAAAAAGGACGAACCCGGGATCAGCATCAACATTAGAATGCAACTGGGAGTTAAATCACCCATCCAAGATTATGATAACTGGAAAATACCCTGACATATGATCTTCAACTTACAATTTACTGCTAAGTGATTGGATAAAGAGTGAGGTCGGTGAGATGATTCGCAAGCCTACTGTTTGGCGCAGCTTAAGCAAGCCCCTTCAGTGAAAGGCCGGCTCGCCGGGCCGGAGCTGCGCGGGCTTGCTCCGAACCTAAAACCCCTCTGTTTTGACCAGTTTGATCCAGATGCTCCGGCGCGCCGGACCGGAGAGGACCGGAGAGAGGCTTGTTCCGTCGACGCAGTTTTAGTGACGCAAGACATGTACATACAAAGCAAGCGCAAGACCATTGGCCAAACCCAGTCGTCCACCCCCCCAACAAGGCAATCAACAATTAACCCTCATCGTCGCCTCCGCTCCAACCGCACCACACCAATCCTCCCCGCCCACAACGGAGCACCACTCCCATGGCCACTCAATCCGCCCCAGAAAAGCGTGTCATAAGCTTCATTAATTGCGACGCGAGGCACTACGCGCCATCGACATACGAGCTGGAATAAGCTACTCTATGTCTGTCTCTATCCGCTAACCTAACCTAATAAGATATTAAAAGATACCCGCCCGAGCGCGCTTTCGGTTTATATACACGGTGCGCCGGTGGATCGCGACGGGGCCATAGTGAGTAGGGTGTGTGTGTTGTGGTGGTAATACATTGCGCTTCCGTCCATGCTTTCCCTTCAATTTGACCCGCGCTCAGGCCTCGGCGACGCCGACGGCGCCCTTCTCCGCCGCGTCCGCGTCCGCGTCCGCGCCCGCAGGCTTCCCCGGCGGGGCCGTCTTCACGATCCGGAGGTTCTTGATAAAGAACGCCGATATGAGCGCGAGGCCCGCCACGGGGACGCCGAGCACGAACACGATCTTGAGCGCGCGCGTGTAGCTCTCCACGACGCCGGGGATCTGCGCCGCCGCGAGCGCGGTGTATATCGCCGTCGGGCTCTCCTTGACGATCGCCGCGGGCGCGTCGGGCGCGAAGACGAGGAGGTACTTGGCGAGCTCGGAGGAGAAGACGGGCTCCGCGATGCCGAGGCCGAGCGTCCCGCCGAGGAACTGCCCGAAGGACGCCATGGACGTCGCCTGCCCCAGCAGCCGCGGCGCGTCGCGGAACTCGACCTGCATCGCGAGGAGCGAGTTCTGCATGCCCATGCCCGTGCCGACGCCGGCGAGGATCTGGAAGCCGATGATCTTGGCGCCGGACGTGCTCGTGTCGAGCGTGTACAGGAGCCCGGAGCCGATCGCGAGGAAGACGGGCGAGGTGACGAGGAACGGCCAGCTGGATGGCAGTCAGTGACGTGAAGCGGGAGCGCAGCGAGGGAGACGCACTAGTAGCCGAACTTGCCCACGAGCTGGCCGGAGCCGATGACGCTCAAGACGACACCGAGCATGAAGGGGAGGAGGTCAATGCCGGACTTGGTGGCGGTCGAGTGCCGGACGGCCTGGTAGAAGATGGGGATGTAGTAGGAGAACAGAAGGAGCGAGAACCGCGTGAGGAACGAGTAGATCACGATGGCGTATCTGTCGGAACGTAAGCATGGGGGAGGAGAGTATAACAAGGGGGAACTTACACGCTCCGGGAATGGAAGATTGCCGTCGGCACCATCGCTCTTTCTTTGAGGTAAATTTCCCAAGCGATGAATACAACGGTGAGGACGGCCGCAAAAACGAAGCACTAGGCATGACGGTCACTTGGTGGGTGGTAGAAAACACGGAACAAGACGCACGATGATGACATCCTTGTCGCCCCAAGGCTTGGTGTTCCCGCCCCATTGGAGGGCAAGAACCAAGGAAGTCACTGCCCCAGCAATCAAGGTCGCACCGAGGAAATCCATGCGCACGGTTTGCGCGATAATGTCCCTCGGCGAGCGCTTGGTGAGGTCTGCGCCAAGGGGAGGCGCGGCCTTTAGGAGGAATGTAACCGCAACCACGGAAATGCCTGGAACGAGGTATGAGTTTTTTTTTCGGTGCATATGTGAAGGCACGACTGACCTCCGATTGGCAAGTTGATGAAGAAGCACCACCGCCAGGTAACATGGTCGGTGAAGGCACCACCAATCAGGGGTCCGATGACAGACGACAGACCGAAGACGGCGCCGAAAAGGCCGAAGAGCCGGGGTCGATCCTCAAGGCGGGTTACTTGGGAGATGATCTGGATCATAGCGACGACTACGCCGGGAGGTCAGGCGTCGAAGAGGAAAACCAAAGAGAGACACGCACAAAGACCCGCCGCTCCCAAACCGGAGACTGTCCGGCCAGCAATGAGCTGGCCGACATTCTGGGATACTCCACAAACCAAAGAGCCGACTTCGAAGATGATGATGCTAGAGACCATGACCCATTTGGCGGGATATATCCGCAAGACTTGGCCGTAAAATAGGAGAAATACGGTCTGGGCGAGAACAAAAGCCGTGGCGACCCATCCTTGGAGAGAGAACGAGTCAAAGTCGGAGGCGATTCTCGGGAGGGCAGTAGAGAGAATTGTCTGATCCAGGGCGATGAGCAGAAGTGAAAGTAACCTTTGATGTGGGTTCAAAAGGGGTGCTAGGTGGGGAAGAAAGGTGAGACGTACATGGCAATAAAGACAATGGCCAATTTTCTGCCCGTCAGAATGGTACTGGGGTCTGGCGGGGGCGGGCCTGGTACTTTCTCATCTTGAGCGACAGAGCGGACACTGGGAGCTCCACTAGCAAGAGTGTGGCCCTCGGAGGAGACGCGAGGGGTGGCAGCTTCTACTTGGGCGGACATTGTTGACAGGATGTCGTGGAGAAACAGAAGACCTTATAAGAAAAGTGACTCAGTCAGCGGCAGAAGTACGCGCAACTTGCGACTCGGATACTATCCGCTGCGCTCAAGTTACGTCATCTCTCAGGTGTCAGCCACAGTTTCTCCGATTTCCCGGCTAAACGGCAACATCATTTTATTACTCAGCAGCCACTGCGCGCCGTGCGCCGCAAGTGTTCAGCGTTACTAAGGGTTTCACGAAAAGTCTTCAATTTTCTTATCGAGTGATTTAGGAGGCAAAAAATATGGCTCCATCGGGGCAAACCACATCGGGACTGGTAAGGAAATACGGGGCGCGTTCGTAAAGCGGCGTGCTTCACACATCTCTGAATCTACTTTGCTCGTCGCCCTTCCCTGGTCCAACGACCGTTCGACAATGATCAAAGTTAGGTGGATCGACGAAATTGATGGCGGATATTCGGGAGGTGCTGAGTCAACCGATCACCTTTACGTTCAAACACTGCGGCAGTGCAACTACTTTCCGTCTTCGTTCCGTCTTCGTCTGGGCTACTCTCCTTCAACCGCATTCCCTTGTGTAACGTGTTTCAAAAGATTGGCTGGTACTTTCCACGCCAATCTTCGGCGCTGGCCCTGAGATTTTCGGATAAGCATCCGCGGCCGCGTATAATATTTTCCCCTTGTTTTCCGCGGGTCCCGCAATTCCTCCATTCGAACTTGAGCGCAAACTCGAGCATCAGAAAATCTTCACTGCGTTTACTCCCACAGTGGCGGTTAGGTCTCCAATAATCAATAAGTACCGTATGGAAACACGCTTTGAAACAATTGATAACATCAACTGCCTTGCACCGGCCTGCCTCCATGATCATACCTTTCAATTCACTAAAATTCATTCGAGATCCCCCGAAGCTCAAGGCCATCGATCGGCATGGCTGAAAGCGCTCTTTTAAGAACATGACTCCGTTCAACCTCTGTTCCGAGTCGGTTCCATCAATTAAGGGCTGGCCAGTTGGCTATTTAAACGCACCAATGTTTCAACTTGTCTTCATGTCGTATGAATCAAGCAAGAGTCTTAAAATTGTGTTCACGGCAAATTGGCGGCCATCACACAAGATGTGATTTCATCATTTCAGAAGTGCCACCGTGCTCCCGCTTTCCATAGTTTCTGCGTCTACCCCCTGCTTTCCGAACGCCCGCGGCGATTCCTCCATTCGAACTTCAATCTTTGAAAGCGTCAAGCGGCGAGCGCTTACTGATCACAAAAAATTTTCATTGCGTTTACTCCCACCGCGATTAATACGTCTCCAAATCAATAATCACCACCCCCATGGAAGCTACAAAATTCCACTCTTTGAAAGCGCCAAGAACAAGCCTGCTTACAGACACCAAAACAATTTACGGAGTTTCCGGTGGAGACTCCGTCGGACTAGCCGAGTTGTTCACAATTGCAAGAGCACGCCATCTTCCCTTGAAAATTTTGCGGCTGTCGTGCGACGCCAAGTTTTCTAGAAGAGGCTTCAGAGTGGTCTCCTGGCATCCCCTGGAATTCAGCGTCTTGCTTGAGTTTTGTCCGATGGTTCTCACGACAGGCAATGCACGTTCTACAGGCATAGGACATGAGCCCACGTTCTAGGCTCGAAACCAGCAAACCGTTTGATGACAGTCGATCAAAGGGTGCGGGCGTCGTCGTCAATTTCCACCGGTCTCAAAAGCGGCTGCCTCGAGTCTATGCACGTTCTATGTCGGTCTCGGTACCTTTTCCAGTGGCGCATATCAAGAGGAACGTAACGAACGTTCGCAACTTCTGCTCAACCACCAGTCTCTGGGCATTCCGATACCTCATGAGGTTCGTCCACCCCCCGGCCCGAGCGCGTCTCATGTGCGCCCAGCCTTCCTTTCTCACCGAGCCAGCTTCATGAAGACGAGACGCATAGCTCGTGGTCCTGCGTAGATCTCCAACCATGCTGCTCCTCCTGCTCGCCGTCCAGTTCCTGCACCCGTTTTTCCTTGCCGCTGGGGCATCTTCGGAAAGCGCCCTCCTCTCCGCCGTCCAAAACGTCGATGACTGTCCGACATGCCTGGCCCTCCTCGCGGCGGGATGGTGGGTGGGGGAGGGCGGTGGGAAGCGTTCCGAAGGAACGCGCCGAGTCCCGAGTCCCGCGAGGGACGAGTTCGGGCGCCGCAGGCATTCCATCTCGCGAGCATGCGCACGCGCATGTTTTGCCTTCGGGCGCCGCAGGCTATGTACTATGGAGTGGCTCTCCCTCTTTCCCGTGATACGGTGGGGGGGTGTCGGTGATGGGGCGGGGCGGAGGTGTGGTGTGCGGGGACGGGAGCAGCGGCTCGGGGACAGGACGGGACGGGAGCAGCTCGGGGATGGGCGCAGCGGCGCGTTCGCGAGTCGGGGAGGGTGGGCAGGAGATGGGGCTGAGGGAGAGGTGATGGCGTCAAGAACAAACCCGAGCGTGCTCACAGACAAACAAATTCACGGAGTTGCCGAGTCATTCATAAGCCTTGAATATTCTGCGGCTGTCGTGGCGACGTCCCATATCTCCCGACACCAAGTTTTCTGGCCCAGGCCGGTCTTGGTGCCTTTTCCAGTGACGCATATCGAGAGGAACGTAACGAACGTTCGCAACTTCTGCTCAACCACCAGTCTCTGGGCATTCCGATACCTTATGAGGCTCCTCCACCCCCCGGCCCGAGCGCGTCTCATGTGCGCCCTGCCTTCCTTTCTCACCGAACCAGCTTCATGAATCCGAGAAGGCGTAGCTCGCGGTCCTGCGTAGATCTCCAACCATGCTGCTCCTCCTGCTCGCCGTCCAGTTCCTGCACCCGTTTTTCCTTGCCGCTGGGGCATCTTCGGAAAGCGCCCTCCTCTCCGCCGTCCAAAACGTCGATGACTGTCCGACATGCCTGGCCCTCCTCGCGGTGACGCGCTGCTCGGGATGTGCGTCACCAAGGCGGTCGACCCCTTCATCGTCCATTTCCCCAGGCCGGTCCCCGCGAACCCGAAGGTCTGGAAGTCGCGCGGCCGCGCGCCCATCCGCGTCGTGCACCTCAGCGATGTGCACATCGACCGCATGTACACTGTGTGTCTTTCGCGGAGTTTCCTTTTTCTTTCTTTCTTTCCCCCTTGTAACACCGGTGATTTGTGCAGGTCGGCTCCGAGGCCAACTGCACCAAGCCGATCTGCTGCAGGGACTTTGCGGACTCACCTGCGATCCCGACCGAACCTGCGGGCCCGAACGGAAACTCGCACTGCGACTCGCCAGTGTCGCTCGCAGACTCGATGCTTGAGGAAATCGAGAGCCTCAATCCGGTGTTTTCTATATTCACTGGCGACGGTCAGTTCGCCTGCCTTACTCTGAAATAAATGTGTTCAGTGCAAGTCATTTATCCGTGACAGTGGTCGAAGGCGCTGTGTGGCTCGTCAACCAGTCGTAAGTTGAACTGCATGAAAAAAATCGTACTTGACTCGAGGCTATTTTTATTTTAGGGAAGTGACCGTCGATCTGGAAGCCTTTAACGCGGAAATGGCGGCAAAGTTGACTGCGCCGATCTTCCCCGCTCTCGGGAACCAGTACGAATGAATTCTTCTTGCGTACAGCTCACCTCATGGAGTGAATCCAGCGACTCCGCCCCGGTCAACGCATTCGCGCGCACCACCAGTCATACCGCCAACAACTCGCAGTTCGTCTACGATATTCAGAGCGCTGGCTGGGAAGTAAATCATCCCCCCGAGAAAAATCTCACGCGATGCTTACGGAATGCGGCCTGCTAGCAATGGATCAACCGGACCGCGTCGATGGAGGTCGACCACACATCCGGAAGCTACTCCGCCAAGGTCCCCGGCATGAACCTGCGCATCATCGCGGTCAACACGCAGCTCTGGTACAAGCAAAAGTACGCCGGCTTCCCGTTGGTTGAATTGATATCCTGACTGGGGTTAGCTTCTGGTTGTACGACAGCGATGTTCTCCAGTAGGCTTTTTGTCTTGGAATCCTTTCGCGGCATGTCAATCGGAATGATACTTAGACCGGACCCGAACGGGATCATCGCGTTCCTGATCAGTGCGCTGCAGGCCGCGGAGGACGCCGGCGAGCGAGCGTGGATCATTGGGCATATACCGCTCGGGAAGGAGGACACGCTCGTGGATCAAGTACATTTCCGGTTGATTTTTCTGGGTTCACATCTGATTCTGTGTTGGCCTCAGTCGAACTACTACAACCAGGTTCTTCAACGGTACATCAATACGATCGCTGGGCAATTCTTCGGCCACAGTCATAAGGTATGGGGTTTTGTCGGTGGGATGTTCAATTGACTCCATCTCGCATGCAGGATCAATTCGAGATCGCGTATTCGAATTATAGCGAGCAGACCGCAGCGAACGCCGTTAGCGTTGGACTTATTGTGAGTCCGACGTCTTGTTCTCCGTAGTTTTGACGAACCAAAAAATCAGGGACCTGCGTTGACCCCGACCAGTACTTGTTGCCTACTTTGAAGTTGACAGAATCCGCTGATCCATTGGGTGACAGGTGGCAACCCCGCTTTCAAAGTGTACGAGATCGACCCGGACACGTTCGAAGTGATGGATTCCAGTGTCTTCTTCAGTCAGTAAACCCAAGCTCTTACGTCCGAATATTAATGTGCTATACATAGCCAACACCTCGGACCCCAACTTCCAAATCACCCGTGCCTTCCACCGCTCAGTTTTCCTATCCCAATAAATCTGACTGGAATGACCAGCAACCTGGGGCCTGTTCTACAGCGCGCGCGACACCTACGGGCCCCTCGTCAGCCTCGCGCCGGACGAGCCGCTCTCGCCTGCATTCTGGCACAACCTCACTGAAGTCTTCGCGGCGAACGACACCGCATTCCAGATGTTCAACACGTTTTTGAGCCGCGGGGCTAACGTCGTCGCGTGCGATGGCGACTGCGTCAACACGACCATCTGCGACATGCGCGCGTTCCGCTCCGAGAATAATTGCGTACGTTAAATCCGAACCCGCTTTGCGAACAGCTCATTGTTGATCCGAATTTAGGACGTGCCGGCGGAGGGGTTCTCGTTGAGGAAACGCGCGGGAGTTGACACGCACGATTCTGATGCGTGTGAGGGCAAGGGACTGGCGCACATTCTTTCCAACATGGTCCTGTCAGTGTAGGGAAATTCAGAGAATTATTTTAAGTTCCATTCTCATCCTCTCCAATGCCCACCAATAAGTAACTCGCTTGATCCGGCTTCCAGAGCCTATATGTCCGTTCATTCCCGCCAGCTATTTCGGTGTTTCCGAGCTGCCCGATCAAGCTACAATGCGATTAGCGCCCATCTGTCTTAAGCACTGCCCTCCCATATTGAACATGAAAACTCTCACGGAAGGAGATCTTCAAACACATAATTGGATCCTTCTCACGTACGTCGCCCTGACGCTCTTGTAACCCATCGGCCTTCGACGACCAGCAACGATGCTGCTCCCATTTCTTGCCGCCTATCTGCTCCTCGTGCCTTCCGCATCCGCTACAGTGGGGTCGACCGACGTCATTCGCGCGGCTCTCCAAACTACAGTTGATTGCGCATCTTGTCTCGCGCTCTGGACAGAGCTGAAGCCGGTGGCAGAAAGCGGAGACGATGCCCTTATCATACAGCTCACCAATCTTTGCATTGAACTCGGCGTGAGTAATTTGCACATTTGCTTCTTGACCAGAAGATGAATGGCCTGTAATAGGCGGCGGACCCCGACGTATGTGCCGGTGTGGTCGCCGGCGCAGGCCCGGTCCTCGGGCAGGACTTCCGGCAAATAAATGTCACCGGGCCTACGGGCGAAAAGCTCTGCTCAGCACTGATGGGCGTGTGCTTTTCCAACGCAGTCGACCCTTTCACCGTTCAATTTCCCAAGCCCGCGCCGGCGAATCCAACGGTTTTTAAATCTCGCGGGCGCGCACCCTTCCGCGTCGTCCATATCAGCGATGTTCACATTGATCGAGGCTACACGGTTGGTTTTCGTCCACATGAAGCCAGTTATGCGTCTGTGCTCATCTTGGAATTTTGACCCTGTAGCCGGGCTCATCCGCGAACTGCACTAAGCCACTCTGCTGCAGAGACTTTGCCGACTCGCCCTCGATAGTGACCGACCCTGCGGGCCCCAATGGAAATGCTAACTGCGACACTCCGGTATCGCTCGCTGACTCCATGCTGGAGGCTATAGAAAGGCTGAATCCGAGCTTCTCCATCTTTACTGGCGATGGTCAGAGCACCTACTGTCCAACCACAGTCCGAGCTGAATTTTCAACAGTTGCTGAACGCTTGGTGTGGCTTGTGAACCAGTCGTACGTCAAGTTCGCATATCTTGGCGCTATAAATAGATCAACTGAAAATCCACCTTCCAGCGACGTGTCCGCAGATCTCGAGGACTTCAATTCTGAGATGGCCGCGAAGCTCAGCGCTCCGATATTCCCCTCATTAGGAAACCAGTGGGTGTTTCCTCGTTTTTCTCTCTTTGTATTGATACCGAACCATCCCTAGCGACACTGCGCCAGTGAATCTCTTCGCGCGCACAACCTCCCACACCGCCAACAATTCTCAGTTCGTCTTCGATATTCAGAGTGCTGGTTGGGAAGTATGCATTCAACCTACTACGCCCCGTTGATACATGATGCCAATTGATCCACATCACAGCGATGGATCAAAGAAAGCGCCGCGTTCCAAGTCGAGCACGACTCCGGCAGTTACTCCGCACAAGTGTCAGGAACCAACCTGCGGATCCTCGCAGTGAACACACAGTACTGGTACAATCAAAAGTCAGTGGAAACTCTCATCCGAAGGCGCCCCATTTATTTCTGGTTTGTAGCTTTTGGCTATACGACAGCGATGTCTTCCAGTGCGTCTGGCGCAGTCGACCAATTTCATTCAGACCAACTGATCCTGAGCAGACCCGACCCAAATGGCATTCTTGCGTTCATGGTCGATCAACTGCAGGCCGCGGAAGATGCGGGCGCGAGAGTGTGGATTATTGGCCACATCCCGATCGGGTCGTCGTCCATGCTCTTCGACCAAGCACGTTCCTTTTTTGAAATAATTCCTTCTTGTAATTCCTGACGCTGGCACAGTCAAACTACTACGATCAGGTACTCCAGCGGTATAAAAATACCATTGCTGGGCAGTTTTTCGGGCACTCGCACATGGATCAATTCGAAATCGCATACTCCAACTACAGTGATCAGACAGCACAGACCGCCGTCAGTGCCGCGTTAATTGTAAGAGCTTTCAAAGTGGGAATGCCTTTTCATTGACGAAAAAATCAGGCGCCTGCGTTGACTCCAAACAGTATTACCTTTTCAAATTTTCGGTTGAATCCCACTGACCCAGAAATCAGGTGGAAATCCAGCTTTCAAGGTGTATTCTATTGACCCGGATACGTATGAAGTTATGGACGCTAGCGTCTTTTTCAGTACGCCGTACTGTCTTCGACATCGCGCGTAGATATTCACATTCCCGCTAGCGAACGCCTCCACTCCTCAATTCCAAATCAACCGTATGGAATGACCCGTTTATATACATTCACACCTAACTCCCTAGCTTGCAGCACAATGGGGTCTCTTTTACAGCGCCCGGGAAACCTACGGACCGCTCGTGGGGCTATCCCCTTCGGAGCCACTGACACCTGCGTTCTGGCACAATCTGACCGAGGTCTTCGCGACGAACGAGACCGCATTCCAGATGTACAATACCTTCCTCACCCGGGGCGGGGCCGTGGTCCCCTGCGATGCCGCCTGCCAGAATACCACCATATGTGATTTGCGCGCCTTCCGCGCCCAGAATAACTGCGTAAGTCGCATCGTCCATCAAACATTTCCTCGAGGAGCTCACGTTTCGCAGGATGTCCCGACTCCGGGATTTTCTCTGAGGAGGAGAGGCGGGGGTGTGTTGCATGAGACGGAAGCTTGCGAAGGAATAGGCATTGCACACATTATGTCCAATATGGTCGCTGCTTTGGCGTAATGCAAGCGTAGTTTGAAAGTGTATCGTTGCCTAAAATCTCGAGCCTGAGGAAAAACCCTGCTACTGTTTATAATCGTTTCCAAAAAAATCAGTCCGGTCGGGGGGCATGGCGTGCGGTTGACCAGGGACACCGGGGTGCTGTATATTCTGTTTCTTTTGATATGGTTTTGGGAGAGACGATCATATTCGGATCAAAAAGGTGCCAGAGACTCCGGTAGGTTGGCCCAATTCGTCAGGATCTATCTTGACTCTTGCCACCACGTCGGATTGTCGACCATCTCACTTGTGAAAGCGTTGTGCCTTTCCGAATCTTTGGTCCATTCCTCAAGGCCGCTCGCACTGCATCTTTACAAATCGAAAAGAAGGAAAAGTTAAAGGACACTGTGCGTCTCTTTTTTAGATTTTCACTTGTATCTTGGCTATGATAGCTAATCGAAACCCACCCATATAGGTTCAAATGGAGTCGCCCTTCACCTCTCTTCTTCACACCAATGCTGTCCTCTCCGATGAGGAATGTCAGCAGATCCATAATCTCCTCGTCGGTCCCCAGAAGGCCGCTGCCGACCTCACGCAAGAAATGATTCGCGTGCAGTCTTGCTTGACGAGCTTACCGCGAAACGCGACCAACTTCACGAATTCATTGATGCCCATATAACGCTAGTCTCTCCCGCTCGCCGCCTTCCGGACGATGTTGTCCAGGAGATATTCGTAGCATGCCTTCCATCGGGTCAAAACGCGACCCTGAGTGGATGGGATGCTCCTCTCCTTCTTTGTCGCATTTCCCGAGGCTGGAGGAATCTAGCCCTTTCGACGCCTCGTCTGTGGACGTCTCTCCATATCCTTACCCCTCCAGTCTCCTCATGGCGCGTCACGACGGGTAGTCACAAGTTACACCAAATCAATGATGCGGTGAAAGCCTGGCTATCTCGTTCGGGGTCACTACCTCTCTCAATATCCTTCGCGGTACGATCTCCGTACTTCCCGAGCGATCTTCCCCAGGAGGAGGTTACCACTTTCATGGAAACCTCTGAATATGAATCCTCGACAATCCTGGAGACACTCATCCAATTTTCCCATCGCTGGCGGCACATGGGTCTCGACATGCCACGTAATGTCTATTTTATGCCGCTGGCAGCTCTGTCACCCAGCGATGTTCCAATCCTGCATTCCGCTGTGATAAGTAGCGTCAACGGTGTAGAAATGTGGAACAATCTATCATTTTTGGGGGCAATAACCCTTGATGCCGTGGCCTTTCGACATTTGCGTGACGTTCGGTTTTGGGGAATTCACTGGGCCGGATTATCTCATTTAGCTGTCCACGTTGACGGCGTAATCTTTTCGTCTTCCGATGCGTTATCAATTTTCCGGCGGTGTCCCAACCTCGAAACATGTGTCCTCAGCACCTGGGAAGTGGAAAATGTCCAGGATCATTCGCAACCCTGTCATTTGACGCGGTTGTCCCGCCTTTCCATCCGCAATGGTGGTAGCAATCTGTTCCAGGGCCTGATTCTACCGAATCTGCGTCTCTTACAATACGCCGCCGACTTCCGCGGCCATCCGAACAAGAAGCTGCCTCTTTCACCAATATTTTCCTCTTCCAGTGGCCTCGAAGACCTTCGTCTCAACGTATACAACCTGTCCACCGATGCGCTTATCGAAATTCTTCGCATCGCACCAACACTCCGTAAACTGACCATCCTGGGGGATCCAGTGTTAGCGTTCAGTGACAACCACTGGACTCAGGACCCGGATGATCGCCTGGTTCCTTTACTGACACCGGTTGAAGGCCCCGATCCCACTATATGTCCTCATCTCCAAAGCCTAACTCTTTTGAAGTTCCACGCACTCTCGGATGATGCTCTGCTTGCGTTTATTCTTGCTCGCACGGGCCCGTATCTCGATGACACTGCTCGCCTCTCCGGCATCTTCATCAGTTTCGATCGCCTGCAGCAGGTTGACATCATCCCTTCCCTTAAACAACAAATCGCGGACGGCCTCGAAGTCCGTTTAGATTATCGCTCTGCCCCGCCAATTGTTCCCCCTCACTCGGTCGTGGACTTCAACGAGCCGTATCGCAATTGGGATCCGATGGCCACGATGTGGGACAGCGATATGAACCACGAGATTGTGGGCCCTTGGTGACGGGGATGGTTGTCCTGTACAAATGTTTATGTCCGGTTTTTGAACGTATTTATTGGCGGTCATGACCAAGCTTTTCGTCGTGTACCCTCGCAGAACATGGACTTTCTTTTTCCTAGGCGGCATCAGATTAACAGCTGGGTATATACGTGGTGTCCATGGCTCTCTAATGAGTGGAAATGCAGTCAAATCTTCAATCCAGAAAACGCCAATTGGTACTCAGTTGAACTCGACTGGATCTCCGATATAATCCCACGTAATCTCAATCTCGTACACTTCCGGTTGTGCGGGCGTTTCCCAAGTTTCCGAAAATAGGTATTTCGAGACTGGGGTTTGCCCCAAGCTCCTACGCCCAGTCCCTCTCACATTTTAAAAGGCAGTCTTTTCAGCGTCGCGGGTAGTCCCAGGAGAAACTTTGGAGGGGCGCAATTTATCGGAAATTCATCCTTCTCAATGTGTATTGGCCCATTTTTGAATAATCGAACTTGAAACCAATGTCCATGAGAATTCTCCCAATGTTCAATTATTTCGCACCTGCAAGTGTGCTCTAGTAAATCGACACAATCTAACTTTACGTTACTGAGTAAGAGCCGCTTTACGCATGAGAAGTTCGGCAAACTGTCGTATTTTTCGGTTGAGATCCCGAACGAAGTCAGCATTCGCGCGTCGTCCCTTTAGACGCGTCGGGAGCCATCCCGTCATGGCTATAAAAGGGCTACCATCTTTCACTTTATCCGCCTCAGGCTTCATCATCATCCTAGTCAATTATCACCATGCCTCCCAACGCCGCCAAAGAACTCGAGAACGTAACACTGACTGGGCAAAGGAAGACGGCCGTCATTGTCGGTGGTACGCTTGGGATCGGGGCCGGTGTTGCCCGGCTCCTTGCCAAAATTGGTTGTAGCCGGGTCATAATCTTCGGTCGGAATGAGATACGGGGAGCAGAGGTGCTCGAACTCCTGAAGAGGCTTGCGCCGAGCAGCAAAATCGATGCCGCCTTCGTTCAAGGGGATCTTTCGTGAGTTTTGCTTTCCGTTCCCTCCTTATATCACCCAAGTTTGTTTTTGTTCCTATAGGGATAGCAAGAATATGCGCGCTGCGGCAACGGCTCTCCAGGACATAGCCGGAGAGGACGGAATCGACTACCTCGTACGCCTTGGTCAATTTGAGCCCCGGTTTCTGACTCCATCTCCCCAGGTTATGTGTCAAAATGGTGTGCACACGGGGACTATCAACAATAATGCGGACGAATGTGCTAAATCCCTGTGTCTTTAAAAATTCGATGCTCATGGGTTGTTCTCAGCTGCGACAGTTCATTTGCTGTTCAAGCCATCTCTCGCTTTGCCCTTGCCTATTTCTTAACCACCGGCGGAGGCCTCGCCCCAAACACCATCGTCATGTCTATTTGCAACCAAGGGCAAACGTTGGACGATCTCAGCGTCGATGACCTTTCATTAAAGAACCGGGTGGCCACACTGAGCAAGACTTCCTTGTTTATGACTCAGTCCAAACGAGACAGCACGGTGCTAGATGCTGTCCACGAAGTACATTTTCACTCCTTGTGCAAACGCGCCGCTGACGATGATTTTTTCGAGGAACTCAACATCCGTTACCCTCAGTACCGTTACTTCAGCCTGTATCCAGGAGTCGTACCCATCTTCGTCACTTCATTACTTCGCGTAGCGTTGTGAATCTTCGTGACTTTGATGGAAAATTGAGAATCTTCGTCGCTTTGCCTGGTTTCTGCGAAAGTTCGTGGGTTCCGCTCGGCGCCTTCAAGAACTCGGAACACCGGCCATCAGTGTTCCTTCACACAAGCCGGGGTGTGTTTTTTTATATAGATCCCTCGTTCTAACACTAACCGCTAACCCTAACCACTAACATCTAACCTCTAACCACCAACTCTAACCTCTAACCTCTAATCACTAACTCTAACCTGCTAACCCAAACCACTAACCTCCAACCACTAACCCAAACCTAACCGGCCAACTCGGCACCCCATCACTCCGTGATGTGCCGAGGGGGCGTCGTTCAACAAGCCCAGAATACCAACTCACGAAGTTTCATAGAAAGCCAACAAACTCACGAACTTTCGCAGATTTACACGACTTCCTATCAAAGTTACGAAGTTTCACAGCATTAGCCGAAGTAACGAAGTGACGAAAATGGTGTGGACTCTGTATCCAGGTATAACTCAACCGCCCTCGCCGTATCACAACGGCCTCATTGCCCATTTCAGGCCTCGTTTCTAGCGATTAATTCAGCCTGAGCAAGTTCCCTGGATTCCTCAAAGTCTTTGTGTGGATGGGAATGCAGATCATCGGTACTACCGTCGATCAATACGCTCCCGTCCCCGTTTATGTGAGCTTCATTCTTTCCCTGTCTCCGCAATGGCGTCGAATTAAAGGGGTTCACCCAGATCTTGGCGTCGCCCGACGCGCAGAAGACACTCGGCTCCCACAAGTACTTCAACCAAAAATTGGTTCCTGGGAAACTGGGCCCGTGGGCGAATGACTCGAAGAACCGGGCGGCCCTGTGGACGGATATAATTGGGGAGAAAAGATGGACCGGTTATGCAAAATTTCGCTTTCGTGATTGATTTATTGTAAATTTGCAATCCCTGGACCGTTCAACTGTGAAACATTGTATTGTAGGAAACACATTGTATTATAGTCCATCGGCGCAATGCAACTCATGCATGAATAATAAACAGAGTGGTCAAGATATTAGTCAATCCATGAACAGCGAGTTCATTGACGTAGGGAGTAAATAATACGCCCGATGTAAAATTATGCTGGAACAATAACATTCCATGTTGAATGCTCGGTATGATCGGTGGATTGGCCGTGCTTCATTCTGATTCAGGTCTTGTGTATGTACCTCGAAGCCTGGGAATGGTTGGTTTCAACGTTAGAAAGTGGTTCGGAATTATATATAGAGAATCGCGAGCCTTCCCCACCGGACCGACGATGACAGTTGTGCGAGTAGTTTGACGGACATGAAAAGAATTCGTTCAACCCAGCTCTGACCATCCGAATGTCATTTCTCTGAAGAGAAAAATAAAATTCCGACGTCATCAATGACCGAGCCCGGAGTCGGACAAGGACCCAAACATGACTTTCTGCTGGCACTGCGCCCAAGGGAAGTGGGTGCATGCGATGTACAACTGGGCCTTCCCTGTATAATTTCGATTTTGGATAAGCGTGAGCCCAATTTCTGAGGTTGTTGAAACAAAATACTTTTTCTGTGGCAACGTGCCGGCGGGATCGGCGTTGGATTTTGGGCCGAGCCATGAGATCATCGGAATGTGGGGAGGACCTCAGATTCGCAGAGCCAGAGGTTCATAATTAAAAACAGAGAGAATGAAACGGGAAAAGATACTCAAGAGTTGAGAATTTAAAAGAAAAGTTGCTGTTCAAATGACCCAGCCTGGCTCCGGAGTCGAACCAGGACCTCTCACATAACAACAGCCTCTTGACACTCACTCGCAGGGAATGAGGGCACACCACATGCTACTGGGTCTTTCCTATGAGATTTGGATCTCGGATAGGTGTGGAAGATCTCGCATTGAAGAAAGAACTGCAGTTGGCTGAAACGGAGGTTATACTACCCTGAGAGCAGTTGCAGCGCAGGTGAGTTACGAAGCAGCAGTACCACAAAATCCCTGAGTGAACCTTGGATGCTACCCTCGAATTAGAGGAGAAAAAGATTTTTCTGACGATCAGGCCTGGAATTGAACCCGAACCTCCCACATAACCGATCTGCGTCTATCACAAGTGAAGTGGGTGCACACCCATGCGACTGCGCATGCGTCCCGTCTATATACATTGAGGCCGGGGTAAGCGACGTAACTCGGAAAAGCAATGGCCAAGTTCGAAGGTTGCTCGGAATTATTTGGACAATTGCGAAACAATAACGCTTAACTTGCGCGGATCGGTGTCAGTTGTAATGGCCGGCGAGACAAAAGATATGGCAGTGGACACGTAAACAAGTCCATGAAAACCGGGACTGATCACGCCGTTGAAATTGCTCCGAAGAAAAGAAAAGGCAAAAGCTTCCATTTGACTTCACAAGCTTCACGAATGACCTAACCTGGAGTCGAACCAGGACCTCGCACATAACTTTGGACACGCCAGGAAAGTGGGTGCACTCCGTGTACAACTGGGTCCTCCCTCTCACTTCTAGACTCATCACCAGTCTGCCCTAAAGACGGCAATACTAAGTGGCGAGCACTTTGCCGTAGGCAGACTGGTACTTCTCGGCTCGATCACTTGGGCTGGGCCTGAGTTTGAAAATTTTCCTTCTTGCCTATACCGGACTCAAATCTTAGTATTTTATCTTCATCCAAGTGTAAGATCTAGACAAATCATCCACAGTTACATTTCTGTCTCTTCAGAATGCCTAATTGTTGCCTTGAGGAACGAGATACCTATGCCTGGTTTAATTTTAATCACTCGAAGTAACCGATGCCGATCATCGGCACCTGCCAAATATTTCAAACTCAGGCCCAGGCCAATTGTTTGATCCGAGATGTACCAGTCTGCCTACGGCAAAGTGCTCGCCATTTAGAATTGCCAGGGCAGACTGGTAACGAGTCTATCTCACTTCGTGGTATAAGGACGAGAGCGATTCCTGGGGTCAGATAAAATAGTTTTTCTGCGGCAACGTGCGGCCGAGGTCGGCGTTAGATTTGGCGCCGAGCCATGGGATGGGATGCGGTGAGGACATCAGATTCACAGGGCCGCGGGTTCATAATTATAAATCAGAGGGATCGCTCGGGAGTTGAGACCAAAAAAAAGCCACAAAGAAAAGCATGACCCAGCCTGGAGTCACTCAGACGAGACTGATATAAAGAGAGTGGGGGCACAACCGCGTGCTACTGGGTCGTTCTGGCGGCATTTGGATCTTGCCCAAACACCTGAGCAAAAAAATTGGAAAGCGGAACACAGAGATAGGTCATACTACTCTGAGGTCGATCACATATATACTCGATAAGGGAACTTGTATGCCGATGAGACTTCGAATCGGAGGAAAGTGGAAAAGAAAAGATGTTTCTCCGCTGGGACCCATGACCTGGCCTGGAGTCGAACCAGGACCTCCCACGTATCCTCTGATAACTCGCTCGTAAGCAAAGTGGGTGCACACCGCGTGCGACGGGTCTTGTATGTATACCCTGAAACCTGAAAAGAGTGACAGCTTTCGGGAAAGGAATGGCTAAATTCGAAGGTGGTTCAGAATTGTATTGTGAAAACCCAATAGGAATGACAATTATGCGACTTGCACGGAGGTGTGGTATTTGTCGGTGAGACCAAGATGTCTAAAACAAATCCATTACATGTAAGAGAAAAGAAATGCGATGCAGTCAATGTGACGACCCAGCCTGGAGTCGAACCAGGACCACCCACCTCACCAAGGTGGTGGGGCACCCCATGTGCTACCGAGCCTTCCTTGTGAAATTTTGGTCTTGGATAGGTGAGAAATTTTTTGGAAGGCAGAGCGTTGTAGAAAGAACTCCAGTTGGGTGAAACAGATTCTGCGTCAGGTGAAGTGTATGCAACTATTTGAAAGAGGGATACAGAATCGATGAACATGAATATCGACCAGTCTAGCAAGTTTGAAGTGGAGGAACAAAGACAAAAAATATCGGCATTCTTACCCTATTATAACCCGACCTGGAGTCGAACCAGGCCCCGCCACATCATCTTTCTTGGAGAGATCAAAGGAGGGGGAACCCTGCGGGTTACTTGGTCTTTCCTGTAAAATTCTGACATTGTAAAAGGAACAGAGGAATTTGGAAGGAGGCAAACCAGATAATATCTCCAAGATATGGAGGGTCCCGGGAGTTGTTACCTTGGTTAATCAAATTGAGAACGGAAAAAAAGAAGTCATTAAAAATTCATGAATCAGTCTAGTTGCACCAGAACTTCCGCAGACTTTGTGTCTCGGATGAGCCAGAAATCTTGCGTTTCAAACTTTCAACTTTCAACCTTGAACCGGGCGTTGCCGAGGCCGAGGCCCAAAACGGCATATTTGTAAGAGGGTACGTCACCCAGCAGCTTGGTCAGAAATTTGCAGCAGCCTTTCTTCCTCCTCCTCGACCTGTGGACGGATATCCCAGGCGTAAAACAAGGAGGACAAACACGACCCATCTATACAAAATCGCGGTGAAAGTCGCGTCTTTCGTCGATGAACCGGTTGGGCCACGGTCTGCGAAAGGCGGCGGCAGTGAGCGCACGAGCGCCGTTTTCGCCTCTATGGCGACCTGTGGCGAGTACTAGTCGCGTTTCCCTTGATTCTCGCCATTTCTCTGTCTCTGGTCCTCGTCTTGCCCAACCGACGCGCGCACTAAAGTATCCGCGGTGGATCAACCCCAAGGGTGGCGCAGACGAGCCCGAGGTCCCAGCAAACGCGGAGGATGTGCGGTTAGAGGCTCCGGAGGACGACTCGCCCGGGGATGCCGCTTCAGGTTCTTCCGGGTCTTCGTCTTCGTCCGATTCAGCACCGCCGGCATCTTCTGGTGGCGACGGCTCGGACGGCCCCCCACCGCCAAAGGACCCACCACCGCCATCACAGACACAGGGCACTATCGCCAAGCAGTCGGTGCCCGAGGTCTACCCACATGTTCTGGCTCTCCCTATTGCTCGTCGGCCGCTGTTCCCTGGGTTCTACAAGGCGGTGGTCGTGCGCAATCCTGAAGTCGTCGCGGCGATCAAGGACATGATGAAGCGCGGCCAGCCGTACCTCGGTGCATTCCTGCTCAAGGATGAAAACGCAGACAGCGATGTCATTACCGACATCGACTCGGTTCACCCGGTCGGCGTCTTTGCTCAGATTACGAGCGTCTTCACTGCTACTGGACGCGAGGACGAGGCGGAGGAGGGCCTGACCGCTGTGCTGTACCCGCACCGCCGGATCAAGATCACCGAGCTGCTCAAGGCGGGCGTGGTCAAAGTCGAGAGTGTGTCGCCTGAACAGCCGCAGACCGTCACTCCGCCGCCAGACCCCGAGCCGGTTCCAGTTGTCGAGCACAAGCCTCCCCCAGAGGGTAAGATTCTCGTTACCGTTAGTTACATTCGACTTAAGTCTCGCAGGCCCCATCCAGACGTCCTTCCTGCACAACCACCCGATCTCCATCGTCTCCGTCGAGAACCTGACAACGCTTCCGTTTCACAAGGACGACCAGTACATCCGCGCGTTCATGTCCGAGATCATCTCCGTCTTCAAGGACATCGCCCAGCTCAACCCCATGTTCCGCGACCAGATCACAAACTTCACCATGAACCAGCTCACGTCGAGCATCTTCGACGAGCCGGACAAGCTCGCGGACTTTGCGGCGGCCGTCTCGACGGGCGAGGTGCGCGAGCTGCAGGACGTGCTCGAGAGCCTCGAGGTCACGGACCGCCTGCGCAAGGCGCTCCTCGTGCTCAAGAAGGAGCTCATCAACGCGCAACTGCAGAGCAAACTCGCACGCGACGTCGACAGCAAGATCGCGAAGCGCCAGCGCGAATATTATCTCATGGAGCAGCTCAAGGGGATCAAGAAGGAGCTGGGGATGGAGTCGGACGGGAAGGACCGCCTGCTGGGCAAGTTCCGCGAGCGCGCGGCCGCGCTGCGCATGCCCGAGACCGTGCGCAAGGTGTTTGACGAGGAGCTGAGCAAGCTTGCGGGGCTCGAGCCCGCCGCGTCCGAGGCGAACGTGACGCGCAACTACCTCGAGTGGCTCACGCAGGTATGTTCCCCTCTTCCTCCCTGCCTCTTTTTCGCTTTCTCTGAACGACGAGTGGCGTAGATCCCCTGGGGCCAGCACTCACCCGAGAACTTCTCGATCGGGCACGCGCAGACGGTGCTCGACGAGGACCACTACGGGCTCAAGGACGTCAAGGACCGCATCCTCGAGTTCCTCGCGGTCGGCAAGTTGCGCGGGACGGTGCAGGGCAAGATCATCTGCCTCGTCGGCCCGCCCGGTGTGGGCAAGACGTCCATCGGCAAGTCGATCGCGCGCGCGCTCAATCGGCAGTTCTTCCGCTTCTCCGTGGGCGGGCTGACGGACGTCGCGGAGATCAAGGGACATCGGCGGACGTACATTGGGTGCGTACCTTTCTTCTTGTTTGAGTGGACCAAGAGAGGTGCTGATGATGGGGGCGTAGGGCGCTGCCGGGCAAGATCATCCAGGCGCTGAAGCGCGTGGGGACAGAGAACCCGCTCGTGCTTATCGATGAGGTGGACAAGATCGGGCGCGGGATCAACGGGGACCCCGCGAGCGCGCTCCTGGAGATGCTCGACCCGGAGCAGAACAACGCGTTCCTCGACCACTAGTGCGTCTCCTCCCTTCCTTACCCTCATCTCCTGACTGACCAATACCCGCGCGCTCAGCATGGATGTCCCCGTCGACCTCTCCCGCGTACTCTTCGTGTGCACGGCGAACAACCTCGACACGATCCCGGCGCCGCTGCTCGATCGCATGGAGGTGCTCGAGGTGAGCGGGTACGTGTCGGAGGAAAAGGCGGAGATCGCGAGCCGGTATCTCGGCCCGCAGGCCAAGGACGCGTCGGGGCTCAAGGAGGCGGACGTGCAGCTTGAGGCGCGCGCGGTGGACGTGTTGATCAAGTACTATTGCCGCGAGAGCGGGGTGCGGAATTTGAAGAAGCATATCGAGAAGGTGCGCGAGTCCCGTGTGCGGTAACCGTGACGTTTCTCACCTCGGTGCTGGGAGTAGATCTACCGCAAAGCGGCATTGAGGCTGGTGCAGGATCTGGGCGAGGACGCGTTCCCTGAGCCGGTGGTGGTGGCAGCTGAGGTTGTCAAGACCGTCGAGTCGCAGGAGCCGGCCAGCAACGAGCCTGTTCCGACCCCTGCGCCCGAGGGCGCATCATCCTCCACTGCGGAGACGGAGACGGAGAATGAGATAGAGAAGACGGAGCAGATGCCTGTGACGACGCAGGAGCGCAAGCCCCTGCCGATCCCCGACTCGGTGCATGTGCGCATCACGCCGGAGAACCTGAAGGACTACGTCGGCCCGCCTGTCTACCAGAAGGACCGGATGTACGTGCACGCGCCGCCGCCGGGCGTGAGCACGGGCCTGGGCTACCTCGGGAACGGCTCGGGCGCGGTGATGCCTGTCGAGGCGATCGTGCGTCCCCTCCCCTTTCTTCCTTCCTCGTGATTCGCTGATATTTCGGGGGCGATAGAGCATGCCGGGCAAGGGCGGGCTGCAGCTCACGGGCAAGCTCGGCGAGGTCATCCGCGAGAGCGCGCATATCAGCTTGAGCTGGGTGAAGAGCCATGCGCACGAGCTCGGGATCACGAATGCGGACGGGGAGTCGTTCCTCGACTCGCGGGATATACACGTGCACATGCCCGAGGGGAGCATCGGGAAGGAGGGCCCGAGCGCGGGGACCGCGATCGTCTCCGCGTTTGTGTCACTCTTTACCAAGACTAAAATTAACCCCGATATCGGTGAGCACACTACTTCTTCTATATCTTCTATATGGGGAGAACTTACTGACGGCGCACAGCGATGACGGGGGAGATCTCGCTCGTGGGGCAGGTGCTGCCCGTGGGCGGGCTGAAGGAGAAGATTCTCGCGGCGCACCGGGCGGGGATCACGACGATCCTCGCACCGGGCGCGAACCGCGCAGATATCGAGGAGAACGTCCCCGCGAGCGTCAAGGAGGGGATCCGCTTTGTGTACGTCGAGGACGTGCGTGAGGTGCTGCATGAGGTGTTCCGCGGTACGCCTGTGGCGGAGGGGTGGAGGGAGACGCTGCCGCTTGTCGAGCGAGAGCTCAGCTTACCTACTGAGACAAACTAATCTTTTAGAGGCTTTACTTATTGCTTTCGTACCGTAAACCTACCCGGCAAAACAACTGTATTTTACATAGCGCACGTCACACATAAACCCAGCTCAAATTGTATCGATCTCGCCTGTCGCCATTCATTTTCGCGCGACTGAGGGCCCGCGAACACTTCAAAGAAACCCCGCAAAATCGGCGAACAGAAAACATACCGTCGACTGTCGACAGCAATGCGATGCAGGGACGATCGACGATCTCTATACTTAACCAGATGGAGATATCATCGTCGGAAGTATTTTTTTTTCCAAGGTACTCGGAACCCAAAGAAGATTTCTATATGTAGGTATTCGATGAAGGCTCACGGTTCTCTCCAAATTCTGATTGGTGGTACTACCGAACTGAGCTTGGGCGGGTCTTGAAGGAGATCCGGGAATTTTAACTCACTCTGCCTGATTGTTAGCCTTGGCGAACGGCGATTGTATATATTGGTTTGACGCCTGTTTGACGCCTGACTGAGAAACTCGCGCCGAAAGTTTGCTCAGTTTTTCAAATTGCTAAATTAAACATAGATAACATCAAACGACTGGATTCAAACTTCCTTTCCTTCGATTAACATCTGAGCCCTCACGGACGGAATGGTTCTGACAGTCTCCTTGACTAGTGCCCAAGAGTCGCGCTCGCAAAGTTCTTTGAACCACCTGAGCAAACGAAAGGCTAAAGGGCTACAAAATGCTATCTGAGAAGGGGCGTACCTAGCAACGTTGGGACCCTTGGTGGTCATGAGGTCGCTTCCGGCCTGAGCCAGCATGAAGCCGTATGGGAGGTGGAAAAGACTAGATAGTGGGAGAAAAGTGAGGATGCTGTCAGCACTCCTGAAAGACAGCGTACTCGGCAAGAGTAAGCTCCTGCGAATGAATGAGGACACGGTTGCAGAACATGTGGAAAAACTCACATCTCCGGCAAGGTATCTCTGCTTTCCGAGGATGACCTCGTAGCCGTCAAGCTTAGCGGAAAGCGACTTGACGAGCTTGTCAAAGACCTCTTTGCTATGCGGATGCCCCCCCATCCTGTGAGCAAGAACAGAAATTAATGGAACCTCGAAGAATGAGCCAGAACGCGGAGCGTACGGCTTGAAAATCATTTCAGCGACGGCCCCGGAGCAGAACGGGTCAAAGTTGCAGTATTCTATTGACGCGGCCTGCTCGAAGAGCGCCCTTCCAATGATGTCGGTGGGCACGAGCTGAGGGCCGTGGGTGGGATACTTTTCGACGATGTAGCGGCAGATAGCGCGGCTCTCGTACAGAATCAGTCCGTCATCCTCCTGAATGTGATGAGATACTGTGCAGATACAATACGTGCGCGCATGTACGATGTATGGGACTTGTCCAAAAGGCTGGTGCTCGAGGAAGGCACCGGATTTGTGCTCGGCTGTGGCCAGGTCGATGTCGACGAACTCAAAAGGGACTTGCTTCTCGAGGAGAACAGTAGCAACGCGACGAACACAGGTGGAGGAATGGAATCCATAGAGCTTGAGCATTGTGGTGGTGGTGGTGGTGCTTCCGCCTCTCACCTTTTATAGTGATCTCTTGCCCTATAGGCCTCGGACTCGGATCTCGAATTTAGTTATTTACGTACCGCGGGTGTTTTTGAAACGAACATGAGACCGCAAAACCGGCTTGGATACTCTTGCATACAAAGTCTTGGAGCTTGCTAGAAGCGACGGCCATCAATGTGATGGCCTCCCGTTCTGAAATCCATCAATGATGGCCTCCCGTTTTGGCGATTGAAGGAGGAAGCGCACCTCATTGCCGGCTTTTAGACTCGTAACCAGTCTGCCCTAAAGACGGCATACTGCGGCAAAGTGCTCGCCACTTTAGAATCGCTGTCGCAGACTGGTAACGAGTCTTCCCGGCCTCGCGCTGACCAAGCCTTGGTAATACTGGCCGAGGGATTCGTCAGGATCGCTCAGCGAGTTGGTAAGGCTGAATAAGCAAACGGATATGACGATCGTGTTTGGAGCGAGGCCTCCGCCCGTGGTTAGGAAATAGGCAAGGGCAAAGCAATCATGGCGCGCTCCGTTCAACCTATTCCAGTCGACAATTGGAATTTGGCGGTCTCTGAATTGAATATTTCACTGCATTTCCACTGGTTAGAGAGCCATGGACACTTCGTACCCGGCTGTAATTCGATGCCACTCCACTAGTAGGAAAAGAAACTCCCTTCTCTGCGTGGGTACAACATGGAAAGCTGGGTCATGAGGGCCAATAAATATGTTCCAAAACCCGTTTGTACAGGACTACCATCCAATCACCAAGGGACCACAAGTTCGTGCTTCAAATCACTGCCCCACATCGTGGCCATCGGATCCCAATTGCTATACGGTTCATTGAAGTCCACGACCGAGTAAGCGGGGTGAGCGGGGATATCTGGCGGAGGAGGCTCGTGATGTAAACAGATTTCGAGGCCGTCCGTGATTTGTTGTTGAAGGGAAGGAATGATGTCAACCTGCCGCGGGCGATTGAACTTGATGAAGATGCTGGAGAGGCGAGCGGTGTGATCGAGGTGCGGGCCCGTGCGAGCAAGAATAAACGCAAGCAGTGCATCATCCGAGAGCGCTTGGAAATCCAAAAGTGTCAAACTTCGGAGATAAGGACATAAAATGGGATCGGGGCCTTCAATCGGCGTCAGTAAAGGAACCAGGCGATCGTCTCCGTCCTGAATCCAATGGTCACTAACAGTGGTTCCCCCACGACGGTCAGCTGACGGAGTGCTGGTGCGATGCGAAGAATTTCGATAAGCGCATCGGTGGACAGGTTGTATACCTCGAGGCGAAGGTTTTCGAGGCCATTAGACAAAAAAATTCGGTGAAAGAGGCAGCTTCTGGCCGCCGAAGTCGGCGGTGTATTGCAAGAGACGCAAATTCGGTAGAATCAGGTTCTGGAACAAATTGTGACCACCATTGTGGATGGAAAAGCGGGACAGCCGTGTCATATGACACGGTTGCGAATGAACCTGAGATGGAATTCCATGTTCCCTGGTGCTGAGGACACACGTTTCGAGGTTGGGACACTGCCGTAAAACTGATAGCGCATCGGAAGACGAAAGGGGTCCGTCGCCCTGAAAACGATCAGCTAAATGAGATAATCCGGCCCAGTGAATGCCCGCAGCCCGAACCTTGCCGAAATGTCGAAGGGATACGGCGTCAAGGGTTATTGCCCCCAAAAATGATAGATTGTCCCACACTTCTACACCGTTGATGCTACTGATCACAGCAGAACGCAGGATTGGAACATCGCTGGGTGACAGAGCTGCCAGCGGCGTAAAATAGTGATCAAGTGACATCTCGAGACCTATGTGCCGCCAGCGATGGGAAAATTGGATGAGGGTCTCCAGGATTGTCGAGGATTCAGATTCAGAGGGTTCTGTGAGTGCGGTAACTTGCTCCTGGGCAACGTCTGACGGGAAGTGCGGTGGTTCTGCTGAAACTGCGACGAAGGATACGGAGAGAGGTAGAGACCCCGAACGAGATAGCCAGGTTTTCACCGCATCATTGATTTAGGGGAACTTGTTGCTACCGGGAATGGGGTGGCTGACTGGTGGGGCAAGGATATGGAGAGATGTCCATAGACGAGGCGTCGAGAGAGCTAGCCCTGAGAAATGTGACAAAGAAGAAGAGGAGCCTTCGTTCCGCTCAGGGTCGCGTTTTCACCAGATGGGAGGGAGACGACGAATATCTCCCGCACGACATCGTCCGGAACGCGGCGGGCAGGACCGACTAGGGCCAGGTGGGCATGAATGAATTCGTTTATGTGATCGCGTTTTGAGGTAAGCTCGTCAAGCAAGGACTGCACGCGGACAAGTTCCTCTGTGAGCTCGGCGACGGCCTTCTGGGGACCGACCAGGAGGTTGTGGATCTGCTGGGACTCCTCATCGGAGGGGACAGCATTAGTGTAAAGAATAGAGCTGAATGGTGACTCCATTTGAGCCTGGGTGAGTTTCGATTAACGAGCCATGATACAAGTAAGCGCCCGCACTGACAGTCTCAATCCAAGACAGTGTCCTTTAACTTTTCTTGTTCGATCTATGAAGACGTAGTGCGAGTAGCCTTGAGGAATGTACAAAAAATTCGGAAAAGCCCAGCGAGTTCGCAAGATGGTCGAGAATCTGACGTGGTAGCAGGCTGTGGCAGGAGGCAGATCCGGCGGATCGGCCCGATTCGTTGATGGACCCCACCATGATTCCCCCAACCACGACAAAGCTCCCTCAGATCATGAAGACCGTATCGAAAGAAGTAGAACATGTGGTACCCCAGCGTCCCGTTTCACCGCCGCGCTATGCCATGATCTTGACCTCGGCTGTGAGTCTCGCACTGGGCATCGCTCTCACTTCAGTTTCGATGCTCTATGGGACGCATCGTACGACGGTGGCACGGGTGGGGCGTCTTCCAGGTACGATCCATTCTCTACAGCACGTATCCAGACATTCAATCACAACCAGTAATGGGATACAACAGTAAGCTTGATGCGCGTCTGCATACTCTCAGACTGATTACCTTCGAAGCTTGGAACGCGTATCATGTATGCTCAAGTCGCTCAATTACATATTGAAAATACTAATGGGACGCCCAGTGCGATATCAATGAAACTTTGATTCTGGAAACAGCACAATTAATCAAGTCTCTCGGGCTCGCGGTATGTGACGCACTCCATTCATGAAGCTGTCCTGAAGTAATACAAGGATGTCGGATACAACTACGTGAACATAGACGATTGCTACTCGGAGAAAACGAGAACTGCTGGCGGGGACATTGTTGAAGACAAAACTCGATTTCCTTCCGGGATGAAGTGGCTCACTGACCAAATCCATGCCCTTGACCTGTGAGCTACTGTTTTTTTTGATACTCTTGAATTCATGAGAACCAGGAAAGCAGGAATTGTATGCTACATGTTCGACAATTATCCAGCCATTTATTTCCCCCCAGTACAGCGACGCTGGATGGTTCACCTGTGCGCTGTATCCCGGATCGTTCCAGAACGAAGAGCGGTCGGTGCCGCCCCTATGAACTGTAACCTAACACCAAATTAATCCCAGCGACGCGAAACTATTCAGTGAGGAATGGGGTTTCGACCTCCTCAAGTGCGTCTGCGTTTGAGCTTTCTCTTTCTCTGTGGGTCCCCATTAAGCATTCGTCAGGTACGACAACTGCGCGGGTAACCTAGAGCCAACGAATGTTGTGCACGACCTTATTCCTTCACAGTCCCCTTCGACGAAATCACGAGAGAGAATATCATCGGGCGTAAGGCGCATTCGCGCGCTATCGTCCTTTTATTAAATCCTCTGACTAGGCTACACGCGCATGTCCAACGCGATTGCCGCCCAGGCCAAGGCATCCGGCAAGCCACCGCTCGTCTTGTCCTTGTGCGAATGGGGTCGGGTACGTGTCTAGACTCTTGCCTAGCTATTGTGTTGCGTTACCTGATTCCAGGAACAACCGTGGCTTTGGGCGAGGAGACTAGGGCAGAGTTGGCGGGTGAATTTCTATTATCGTTGCTCCCGGCATGGCTAGTTAAAATCCCATCAGACAACGACCGATATCAGTCCGCATCGCCATCCCCTCCAGCTGCTTCCTCTTTTGACGTTTCTCATCAGCCCCCGACTGGAATTCCATTGCGAGCATCATTGATCAGTAGGCGATACCCTCTGCCACACTTTCTGTGTGCTCATATACCCAGAAACTCGTTCTATTCATGGGCGAGCGACTTTTACGGGCACGGCGATTTGGACATGGTTTGTATACTCCATTCTGTTGAATCTCCCTGACGGCACGCTGCCAGCTGGAAGTCGGGAACGGCGAGCTCACCTTTGAAGAGGCCAAAGCCCACTTCACGGTCTGGAGTTTCCTCAAGTCTCCCCTCCTCATCGTAGGTGTTTGCATCACATTCTCTCTCATACGTGGTGTTCACTTCGACTACAGGGTACGCACGTATGTCCCATCACGCTAGTCGACCAATTGCGAATTTGCGAGTTTTAAATGGGTGCACAGCTAGCCGCCGCCTCCGACGAGACCCTTGAAATTCTGAAGAATATGGAGATCATTGGGATCAACCAAGATCCGGTCGTTGGTACTGCTGTCACGCCGTTCCGCTGGGGACTCAATGTGGGTACAGCAATTTAGAGTTTATACACCCAGGTTTCATTTTGCTTTAGCCTGACTGGACCGCCAACGCATCATTCCCTGCGCAATACTGGAGCGGCGAGAGTCAGAACGGGACGATAGTCATGCTGGTATGCCACCACATCCAATTGCATCGTCTCGTGTTAACACGCCTTCTTCAGCTCAACGTCCTCGACGAGCCAGCGGACATGTTCTTCAACCTCACCGAGTCGCCGTGGATCAGGGCTGGGAGACAGTACTTTGTCCGAGTCAGTGTCGCATATTTTTCTTTGTTGCGGCAGGCCCTGACCCCACTCGTAGGATCTTTGGAGCCACACCGATAATGGAACGGCCGTGCGCAATGTCAGCGTTCCAGGCGTCCCCGCGCATGGCGTTGTCGCGCTCCTTCTGCGCGATGCGGGCGACGAGCCAGAGGGAATCCAGCCGCGGTGTGCGGTTGCGGAATGGTGCATTGACAAGAACGGGACGTTCGTTTGAATAAGAATTTCACTGACGAATTTCCTTGCCCTCCGGGTACGCGATCTGTTCCCATGAATCGGAGACTGGGTGAATACTTGCAGATACATAACAGACAGTACGAATACTGACCAGTGTCGACTGCCTGTGCATTCTCTTTCTATTCACATTGTCTCATTCCTCCTATATTATTCGTCACGAAGCCTCACTTTCGAGGTCTCCATCCATCCCTCATGGATCAATCTCTTTCAATTAGTTTTATTTTCCCAGACCAACATGCGCGATCCCTGATTCCTTCCCTTTCCTAGCCATCTTCCTCTTCACAATTAGGACAAAATGTTTATAGTATAGTGATCCTGAACGACTGTCTTCGGAAGATCACTTCACTTCGGTTTACTATCAAGGCTGATTACGACCCTAGAGACAAAATGGTCGTTTTAGTTGGTTGTGCTTGCCACTCACGTGGTCGCTTTCGGTCACGCTCAATAAACTTCCCTGACCACCGAAAATGTCCTCTGCCGCCGAGCACTTCGACTCGATACTGCTTTTTGCACGTATCGTCCAATGTCCGGCTTTCATCTGTCCGATCAAGCTCAGGAGAAGACTGCCAAGTTCCCTGACTTTCTGATATTATTTTGCCAGACTCTGACTCGGAGATGTACATGAGCGCCAGGTCGAGGAGGGCTTCGTTGACCTAGCCCACTGCTTATGTTCTTCGTGTCTCTCACCTTCATCCGCCCGGGCTTTCGGCAATCGTGGATGCCACTACACAAGGTCGATTTGATCTTGGATCTCAGAGAATTTGCGGTCCAAATATGGGCTGCAGATGTCCGAGTCGTCGCTAACCAAGCCTCCCGCGTATCGAACGCTGATTCTGTCTTAGTCTGTCCTCCTAACATATTTACCGATGGTTGTTGGATGGCTGCAACGTCACTCAACACCAGAGTCTCCAACAAGGACATCAGCGGAAAGGAGACAGCAAGCTGACTGCTGGAAGATCCCCCACTCCCATCCACTTCAACGACGCATAGTGTGTCGGTGGAGTTGCTGAAGAAGGACACCCATGATCAATTGTGATAACTGTGATATCGAGTATGGGACAGCTGAGTCCCTTGTCTGGTAGATAGGATCTCCCGCGGTCACAAGTCCATGCCGACGACAACGTGCCACAGCAATGAAAAGTACAACGCCCAAGCAGATAAGCGAGCGAACTAACCCATTGTCACTGTCGGGTGAGCTCGATCAATGTTCATTTGCAGCTGATTCATTCCAGAGATCGGCACACAGCAGACAATAGCTGACTGACTCCGTTAAGCTCTCGCACCTTCTACGGCGCCTACTTCCGGAGGTACCACCACGAAGGAGATCGCTCCGATTGAAGGAGATGCTACGCCTCTTCCCCCTCCCACCTCATCGCGTCCGTTGACCAATCAATCGATGCGTTCCTTTGAGGCTCGTGTCGCCGCGACGAATGCTAACAACGCCGCCGAGGGCAACCCTACGTCCACCGCCAAGAAACCTAGGGCGGCTGCAAAGGGAAGCAAGTCCTCGCTGGCCACCACTCGCTCGCTTTCAACGCTCTCCGAATCCGGGCCGGCTCCCAGCGACGAGGAGATCTACAAGTTAGGCAACCAACTCCCTCCGACCTCGAAGGAGCTGGCGGGAGATCAGCGGCGTCGCCTCGACGAGAACGCACGTCGTTCTATCCTATCGATGCTTACGCTCCAGAAGGTCATTGAGGACAACAAGAAGAAACAGGACACTCACAGTCAGGAGATCCTCCGCAGGCTGAAAGACCTCCAGCTCTCCTCCTCTGGCTCATCCGACTCACTCAACATAAATACCACCTCCGATATCGCTCGCCTCAAACAACTCGTTGCCGAGGGCCGTGAATCCACCTCGAGACTGACGGAATGTGTGAACAGTCTCATTGATATTCCCACCGAGCTTGCCGAAATCCGTCGTGCTTTGCGCGAAATAAATTCTCGTGCCCCGTCTGCCCCCGACCATAGCTCCAACGTCTCGCATAGCCTGGCCTCGGCGCCGTCCCGCGGACCTGGCCCCAACGCTACCTCGGGCTCTCAGAAATCTGGCCACAATATGCAGCCATCGCACACCCCATCCCGTAACGCCCGCGGCAGCACCACTGCTGCAAGCAAGCGTCCGCGTGCGTTCTCGCCGATGGACGAGGCTCCTTCAAAGCATCAGAGGCTTGATGACGACCCGCAGATCGAGTTTGTCTTCGACGTGTTCCTCTGGGACGTCAAGCTGCAGTTCGGATCGCCTATCCAGATCGGCCGGGCTGCCATGGAGGCTCTTCAGATGTCGAACACCAGCGCGCTGCGCAGCGCACTCCATCCCAACGGGATGCCCAAGACACTCATCAGTCTACGCTTCACCGATGCGCAGGTAGCCCAGACCTTCATGGACCGCATCCGCACTAACCCGCCTGCGGGTATGGAGCACCTCAACGTTGCGACGCCCCTCTCGTACGGCAAACGCAAGGAGGGTGGGAGCGGCAGTGGGAATAGATCTCGGAAGACTGGTGTTGATAAACCCTGGTAGATACTACCTTAACACGCCCCAAATACAGCGGCGCTAATAGTACTTCTGTCTACTCAAGTCTTAACATTGTCGCTTGGAACATAAACGGACGACTGGCTGTCAAAATAACCGACCCCGAGATCATCGAGCTCATTGAGAAGCACGACATTGTCATCTTCCAAGAAACGTTTCTCCGACCGGGAGAAGAGCAGACTCTCTTGCTCCCTCGGAACTACATCGTGATCGCTCGTTCGCGTCCCGACCGCCCGGGACTTCGTCAAGCTTGGGGAGGCGTTGCTATTGTCATGAAAAATGACATAAGATACAGTATTCGCGACGACTTATCGGGACCCGACCTCATCGCGCTCGACCTCATCCACATGTTCCTCATTGGCGCTTACCTCCTGCCCATCACTTCGCCCTGGAGGGAATTCACTGACGTGGATCCTGCCGTTCGCTTCAGTGAGGCGGTGACCGCGTGCTCCCTCTGCCCAGATAAACCGCTCATTGCCGCGGCGGATATGAATGCTCGCATCGCGAACAAAATTCCTCGAGGCATGAACTTTCCTCGGTCATCTCGGGACAATGTTCTCAATACCCGAGGGCGTTGGTTGCTTCGTCTCTGCTCCGACACATCAATGTCCATTCTGAACGGCACGTCAAAAGAAGTGACTTCGCCCGGAGCATTCACCTCGTTTCAACCCCTTGGCTCAACCGTCATTGACTTTGTCATGGTTTCCTCGGGGCTGCTCCCACGCATCGAAGACGGTTCAATACGTATCACCCAGGTACTGGACTGGTCAGACCACGCGCAGGTAGAGGTGGCCGTTACAGGAGTCGGAGAGAGATCATCCCGAATCAATCGAGCTAAGAAAGCCACGGTCATTGAGTTCGGTCCTCCCACAGAACTGGATATCATGGCTAGGGATGCCTTAACAGCCTCTCTATCTACGGCGGACGCCTCGCGACTACTCTATGGCCGTGTAACCAAATCGGGAAGACCGACAACGGTGTACTTGGCAAGCTCCGAGTCGGCTAAGAGGAAAAGCAGTTCGGCTGGATCCGCGATCTTTGCAATATACTGGGGTGCAAACAGTCCTCGGAATACTGCATACACATTCGACGGGGCCCAGACTGAGGCCAGAGCCTCTCTCTTCGCTATTCTAATGGCAGTAATCGACAGCCGACAAGATCAGACACTCATTATCTATACGTCTTCCCAATACGCCATTCGATCTTTCTGCTATTGGGCAGGCGAGAACGCGATGCTCGGATGGCCCTGTACACACGCAGATGTTCTTCAAGAAGCAACATCGCGAATATCGCTCCATTCCGCACCTGTCGAGTTCAGATGGCTCGCGCCGGGCTCTGTGAACACTGCGCTCCAGGGAGCGCAACATATGGCTAAGGAGGCACACAAAATGGGGTCAGCTGTCCTGGGCGTGTGCCTCAACGACCTACCGATCCCATCTGAGTATATAGCCTCTACTCCAGGGGATACTTTGGATACACCAAAGGTCTTCACGGCACTCCTAGAAATGCCTGCCCCCAAACAAAGGGATATCCCGAACCTATCGCTGGACGACATTGTCGATCCTGATGATACTCATCGGGGCCGGCTGAGGTATGACCAAATGCCGTATCGTGTCCTACGGGAGCTGATATTATTTACTCAGGGAACGAGTCATTCTGCACAAAAACAGGATGAGACTCCTCGCATGCCAGACCAACAAGGAGTATTGGGATCTCATGCGTGAATGGTCGGATAATCGGCCTGTTGAGCCCACTGTCCCTCCGAGTGCTCTCAACGAATCGTTCAAAACACGCCTCAACCCGCCGAAAGACGTGCCGGAGGATTTCGACGCCAAATTGCACGACATCATAAACGGCCTCGCTGATACCATCCCACGCCGTTGAAACGCTGACTATCTGAACAAGCGTGAAATGTAGTAAAATGTAAATCAGCGCTTTAGAGCACTAATAACACAAAACCAACACTGAACACAAATCCAAACAATAAACGGTGCGAGTACGGGGATCGGACCAAGTATTAGGTCTCTGGTTGTGCTAGATATAAGTAATAGCTATTTACGCGTAAATACTGATTTGATTCAATTAGCCGATCTAGTGACTCAGATGAGGTCTAGAAGGTGCCAAGAGGTGTTTTATCTCGTGTGGTGGGTGGATTAGTCCTTAGACGTTGTTATCCTTTCAGTGTTCTCGGTCCCTTATGATTCTGTTCCTTGTTCTATCAAGTCCGTTTGCCTAAATCCTTATGAAACCCTTGCGAAACCCTTATGAAACCCTTATGAGTCTGTTCCGTGTTCTGTTTCCTTAAGATCCTAGCGCGAGATGTGATCCAACAACCAACAATATATTGACCGAAATAACTAAAAGAACTTTACAAGTTCCAAGAGGTACTCCGAATGAATACAAGGCTTCCCAAGCGACAATACCAGCTGAGCTGAGTACGTCTAGCAAGAAGGGGTGAATTCACTGCCTTCCCTCTCTGAACCTGTCTGTATTTATACAAACGAGTGACACAACATGCAGGACTAATAAAATATAAATAGTACATGAATAATTAGCAATGAGCACGCAATGAATACAAACGGATAAATAAACGGTTAAATAGATACTTTGTTCCGAGACCTATGTTCTGATTTGATTCTAATCCCAGAGATGGCATCATATTATGATGTGGATTTTACCCGTGTCTAGCCCTCTCTGCAGAATCACGGTTAAATGGTCATATAGTATGACTTGTGGTGCGGGAAAACGGATAAACTACTCCAACACATGAATGATGGAGTTAGTGGATCAATCTTCCCTAGGCAACAACTGCGCTACCCAATCCAGACCTCGGTCCAAGCGTTGAATATCAAACATGCCGTGGATTGATCCGTCGGCTACTGCCGGACTGTTCGGGCCGTGTTCCACTTTCAGCAAAGGTTCCTTTGTTCGTTGATGCCCAACTCCAGTAGTGTACTTTCTCAGGTGTAATTTGTAGTCAGAATGGATGGTGTGTGTATGTCCTTGGTATAACACTTTATCTCTGTCCCAATTCGATCGAATGGTTGGACTTTGAATTACGCGTAAATACACAGCAGCTCCCCAGGCCGTTGACCCTCGTGGTATCGGTGACCTGACAAGTCTTTACTATGTAACTAGAGGCGTAGTGCCTTTAGCCAACAGATCGGACCTCTCTATGGCTCTTTATGGGCAAGATATAGATAAGTTCTGGTTCCACTTTAGTAAGTGGAACAAGGACGCAGAAATTGGTAAATTTCAGGCTTGGCCATTTTGCATGCTTATCATCTCCCCTTTTTATAAATGTTGACTGTCCCCAGTCAACCAACTCTTTTTCTGACCATTCCCAGTGCCTGTTTAGGCTCCATTAATTTTTCCCCGGTTACTCCACTAGCCGATAGCCGATGAAATCAGCGGACGCAGATCTTTTTGATTGACACTTCATGTCAACCCCTTCTGCTCATGATTCTATTTTGGCGAACCCAATTTATCCGTCTGAGCTCCCTTTGGTGTTTATGGGCCGAGTTTCTGTTAATCATGATTTATTTATTATTTATCCGATCAACCCGGACCTTATACTCCATCAGGGTAGTAGTCTTCTTTGACTACTCGACTTACGCGTAATTCCGTTTTACCAGAAACGCTTTCCTTCCACTTGGTCTGCTTTTCAAGACTTACTCCTTGTTACCAGTAAATCATTTTCCAACCAGGTCAGCTGATCGGTTCGCAATATTGACATACAGGGTTCAACAAGTCAAAACTAAAATTTTTCACTTGTTTACTACCATCATGTCCAACATTAACGCGCCATACACCGCTTACGAGATCCTTCATGGGGACCATCCTCAACAGTTCAACTTCCAGGGAGGAGTCCAAGCATACCCTGAGGACCTCTTTCCCTCTAGTTTGTCTGGTCTCCCTTATACCCCAGTTTTCTCTGTCCATAGTATTGAGGACGCCGATTTCCCTTTTTATGGCAACGAAGAAATGGGCCTGTTCTTCTTGGATTGTCTGCCAATTGCCCGTCTCGTGGAGCTGGCCAAGGACCCACTGCGTCTTCCCCGTGTTCACACGGAGTATATCCGGGCCTTGTTTGTCCTCGCGGAGCCGGCATTTGTACGTCTTATCTTAATTCCGCGTAATTGTTTCTTTACTTATGGAATTTTTGTAGGAGACTTATGTCCGTGCTAGCGGTTTCAATTTGACCCCACCGTCTCTCCTGGCCACCTCCGTTATTTGTTCTCTTGCCAAAGCGTACCAGAGACTCGCTTTTGAGGAACAGGTTCTCCAAGCGACTTTGTTTTTCAGATTGCATCAGGGGCGACTGGACCCCGACATGGTGCGTCTTTATTCGACCAAGTTCATTCACAGGTAGATGGTCATGACTTTTTGGTCTCCTCTACAGGATGCTCCACGTGCTTTCCGTTTCCCAAACGCTGCCTCGTACACCCTCCCTCGCACACATGCACCCTTCCGCTTCTTTTCTTTGGAGGAACACTCGTTCTTCCGAGCGTTCCAAACCACCTCCCTTGTCCACCTTACTCATTTTATCATTACCCGCCGCAAACCGGAGCGTGAGATATCCTTGTTTTATCAGGACATCACAAACGCCCTTCCAGAACTGGTAAGTCCTCTTTTATTACTTGTCGGGTAATTGATTTTAATTTCGCGTAATTTGATTCTTAGGAAATTGCCTGTGAGGAAGTCATGTCCGGAGCCATTTCTTCCGAATTGGTTTCCGCCTTCTTCCACAGCCTCCAATTTTTGTCCTGCCTGCTTCCCAAACGGCAGAAGCAGCAACTCGAATGGGTTCTCCCTACTGGTTTGATTCGGCTGGTACGTCACCCGTATTTCGCCCGGTAGACCCGTACTAATTCCTTTCAGTACCGATCTTACCTGCCCGACAATTTTCAGCTACCTGTAGCTGATTTTGTCCCCGAACCAACCACGCCCTTTTTCGCCCTTAATGTTCCAGCGGGCGCCCCTGCTTATGATCCTACCCAGGTTCACGAGGAGGACCGCCCCGAAAGTCAAACATTACGCGAAATTGCGGCTGACGAGGAGGAACCTCCGGTTCCCAACCCTCTAACTGGTGATTCACCAGTTTATCGCCCAAGTCCGGTAAGTTTTATTCTTCTCAACCTCTTTTCGAGACCTTTAACTGACTTCTTTATTTTTCTTTACTTAGGTCGCGAGTGTTGAAGGTGATTTCGAGGACGCGGTCCCTGAATCGGGTACCCCCATCCGCCCTTCACCAGCTTCCCCGGACCCCAGACCAGAAAGCGAGGAACCGCTTGATTTTTCAGTAAGTCTGATTTACACTTTTATTTACGCGTAAATCACAACTTTCCTTTCCAGACTGTCCCTAACAAAGGCAAGGGCAAACAGGTCGACCCTTTGGAGTACGCGGGTCGCCCCCTTGTACAACTCCAATCTTCCGCCCGTTCAGTCTCACCCGAGCTGGACGCCAATACGAACCTCAACATCGAGGAACTTCGGCCGCGTACCACATCCGAGGATGAAGAATTTGTTCCTCCATCGGATGACGAGGAGCGCGACGCCCTCCCAGAACGCGCCGTTCTTGCACCACCTGTTATTCCCGAGGCGGCTCCTTCGCCAGCCCCGTCCGTTCCTGAACGCCGTCGGGCTCTGCGCAAACGCGCCTCTCCACCTCCGCCCACTCCGCCTCCCGCAAAACGTCAAAAGGGAGGTTCGAAACCCAAATCGAAGGGTTCGAGAAAAGGGACCGCCGTCCGCAAGTCCAAGCTTGTTTCCAAGGTTGCCTCGGACGTGGAGTCCAACGCCGACCCGGATTTCCATCCCGATCCGAGTCCGCCAGCCGGGGAGAAGAGAAAATGCGGTCGTCCTGCCAAACGAGGACCTGGTGCCCCTGCTTTCGAGCCAGAGGAGCCAGCACCTCCCGTGGACAAGGTACGGCTCGTTGAGTGTCTCAACCCAACCGGTGAAACGCTGACTATCTGAATAAGGGTAAAAGGAGTCAATGTATATCAATGCTTTGAGCACCAAAATACACTAAACCACTTCAAACACACTGATCCAAACAATAAACGTGCGAGTACGGGGTCTAACCAAGTATTAGGTTAATGGTTGGGCTAAAACTATGTAATAGTTACTTTCGAGAAAGTATTGGTAACAATCCAAATAGCCGATCTAGTGACTCTGAGGAGATCTAGAGAAAGCCAAGAGGGTTTTTATGCAACAAAGATGGTGGAGTAGGTCCTAAGACTTTGTTATCCGTTCAGTGTCCTCGATATTCCTTATAATGTTCCGTGTTCTACCAATCCGTTTGCCTGTTATCCTTATGAAACCCGATATGACCCGATATGACCCGATACGATTCTGATTTCCTTAAGGTTCTGGCACTTTAAACAGATATGATCCAACAACCAACAATATATTGACCGAGAATAACAGAAAGAACAAACAAGTTCCTAATGGTACCCCGAATGAATACAAGACTTCCTCAGGTGACAATACCAGCAATGCTGCGTACGTCTAGCAAAGAAGGGGTGGATTCACTGGCTTTCCACTCGAAACCTACCTGTATTTATACAAGAATTATACACCACATGATAAAAGAATAAATAATACAATCAGCTCATTCTGGTATATACGGATAAACGGACCCAGCTATTTAAAGTCCCATGTATCATGAGGCGCGGACGAACGGTTAAATAAGAGCTCTATCCCGAGAGCTTGACATCTATCTTTCTGTTTTTAGGTTGTTGCCATCATATCTTGATGGTCTTGATATCTCTGGACATGCCAAGCATGGCTTGTCCGGATAAATTGTGGTAGAGATTGCCCGGGCCAACCAGCTTAGACCAATGGCCGTTAACAGACTGGTTGTCCTGTATCTCTTGCCTGATGACGCCTTTGTCACCCAATATGCCCCGCGGTCAACACCTCGATACGGAAAATCCCGGTATCTAATCTGTCGGCTATCTCCGGATATCCGGCCCGAATGCCTCACTTGACAGGTTTTCCTTACAAACACGATTCCCAACGTTCTCCTGACGCGTCCTTGACGTGTTTATGGTCTGAATGGATAATGTGTGTTATGTCCTTGATATATGGCGCACAATACACGTCCCAATTCGTTCGAATGGTTGGACCTGTACTTTCGAGAAAGTCCACCATAGCCTAATAAGTCGTTGACCCTCGTGGTATCGGTGACTTAATAGATCTTTACGGTGTACCTTACTTCGATGCTCCTTTAGCCAACAGTACGGACCTCACTATGGCTCTTAATGGGCAAGATATCTAATAAACACTTGTTATACTTTGGTAAGTATAACAAGAACGCCAAATTTGATAAATTTCACGCGTTGGCAATTTGCATGCTTATCACCGGTCTCCTGGTAAGTTTCGCGAATTCTTACGCAATTACTTATTTACGCGTAAATGCTAACTTTCTTCCTCTTCTATTAGAAACGCACGGCCTGTTCAAATTGTTCGACCTTGAACAGAAAGTGCGTCCCATCAGCACTGCCCTTCGCGAAATGCGAGTCGTGCGAGGCCCGCAAACTTGCTTTCTGCAACCACGACCGCCCCGCGCGCGAAACTTGGGAGCTTTCCCACGGTTTGACTCCGCTCACTACTTTCTCAAGTAGTGGTAAGTCTTTCTTTTTCTCTGATTATACGAATCCCTTATCGTACTCTTTTCCTAGCAATCAATCGTGCCTGAAC